>PVJX010019255.1:0-35354 GCA_004027295.1 Dolichotis patagonum | reverse complement strand
GCGTCAGCAGTGGGCTGCGGATGTGGAGAACCCATCATGTTTCCCGCCTCCACGACGGTCAAGGAAATGCCGCAAAGGAGAGGGGGATTGTGGGTGTGTGTCAACTATTTGATTTCTAGATCTTTCCACAGTGTCCAAGTGGTACTTGCATACTGAGGGGACAGGGCTGGGGATTTAGCTCCGCGGCATAAGCGCCTGCCTGGCAAGCATGAGGTCGCAAGTTCCATCCCTGGTACCAAAAAGAAAAAAAAGGGAGCATACTGCGGGGACAAAACAAGGGAACTGATTGAGAACATTTTCCCCCTAAAGCGGGTGGGGAATGGGGCGCTTCTGGCAGGGGGAGGGCACTTGTCCTGAGGGCCGGAGGAGAAGAGGGTCGCTCAGATGTCCGGTGAGGAAGGGGCAGTGCCTGGATGGGGTTGGTGGCGGTGGCTATAGGCAGCAGCGCAGTGATTCTGCTGGGGTGTTTTCCTGAGCCCCAGTACGGGGCGCTGACCCCCACCCCAGCGGCCCATCTGCATCACTGTCTTCTACCCTGGACAGCACCCAGGGACAGACGACCCTCAGAGCCCAACACACTTCTCCCCGCTGGAGGTGGCGGTCCCAGTGCCCGTCCTCACGCCCTGCACGTCCCTCCCGCGGCCCGCCCTGCCGCACTGTGCTCCCCAGGCCCACGCTGTCTGGCTAGGACTCTCCGAGTCCTCAGTCCACATGTGCTCTGGTCCCTTTGCCCTTTGTCACTGCCGGAGACGAGGAGGGGTCGCTGACACACAAGCATAGGCAGGACTGCAGGCTGGGGCGCTCAGCCTGCACCTGGGGACATCCTGGTTGGCTCTGTACCAGGACTTGGGGCTCCACCAGCCCTTCTCGAGCTGGGCGCTCCTCTGCAAGGGCTGAGTGTGGTGGCCCAGGGGTGCCGGGCTCTGGTGTGGGCCCTTGGGCTTCCTGCGGTTAACCTTGATCTGGTCTTAACCCCGCCGAGCCTCGGCTTCCTCCTCGGTGGAGGTGGGGTAAGTGAATGTGGCCTCGGGGTTGTGTGAGCCATCGATGGCAGGGTGCTGCCGGCACTGTGGCACTGTCTCCCCGATCTCCACAGGCCCAGGAGGTGGGCACATGGTGACTGGCACACACAGGTAAGGACTTTCTTGGTAAGCAGTGTCTAAAGCCAAGCCACCAAGATTGATGTGGACAGTTGGCCACTGAGCTAGCAGTGACCGGGCATCCTCCCCTGCATATCCATTGTGCCCACTTGGTCCTGGGCACGGTGCAAAAGGCATTAAAAGTGAGGGACGGCGCAGGCCTGGGTCTCCTCCATGGGGTGTCAGGAGCACAGGTGTGCAGGAGCTGTGGCTGTGCCACAGGGTGGGGGCGAAGCCAGGACCCACAGCAGCAAGGACCCTTGTGGAAAAGCTCTGCAGTGTGGCAGGGTGCCTGGAGCTAGGGGCAGTCACCCTGTTGCTGGCTGTGACCCCAGCCCACTGTGTGGGCTGGGATGGGCCAGCTTGGTTCCTGCTCCCGGCTGCATGAGATTGTTCTGGTGCAGCTCCTGCCCTGGTCCATTCTGACTCCTGGCCCCTCATGACCTTGGGGCCATAGCTGCTCCTGGCCCCTGGGGGTTTCTGCAGACATTGGAGCCGGCGGCTCCTGAGCCCAGCGTGCACCTGGGGCCCTGGGATAGATACCTGGGTTTCACTTCATCGTTACTATGGTGACATCTGTATGTCATAGGAGGAAACTGAAGCTCAGCTGGGCCAGGTGACTGGTGGCCAGGGCCACTCCTTCCCACGGAAGTTCATGTTCTCAGTCTGTCCCTAGGATCCAACCTGAGGCCTTGGTCTAACCCCAGCTACCTTGCACTATCCCACCCTGGTGACCAGGAGCTCTCGTCCTGCTTCTGAGCCATCCCTCCAGGACAGGACTGGCCCTGGCAGAGAGGCACCAGGCCTGGCTCCCTGACAGGAAGCAGGCGCTGATTTGCACGAAGACAGCTGTGACAACGATGACAGATCTCACTGACGACATGTGTCTTAGTGTGTTAGCCTGTGAGACAGGGTTGTGTCACTTCATGGAGTCACCACAGTGAGCTGACAGGGTGGCTTCGTGTCTGCTTTAGGGATGATGGAGGTGGAGCTTGGAGGATTTGGGGGGCGGCCAAGGCCTCCATTTCATCCCAGTTTGGATACCAGGTCATGTCCTATCCAGGCCAGCGTAACAAGGCACTCCCGGCCGAACAAGAGAAAGACATCCCTGAGGTAGTGGGAATTGATTATGGTCAAATGGGGTCCCAGTTCTCCTCCATGGCCACCCACCTCATTTCAGTGGGCAACTGTCAGGCCCAAACCTAGGAGTTACCCTGAGTTCCTTTCTTTTCCTGAGTTCCTTTCTTTTACCCACACGAGCCAGCTGTATCTGGATGGTACTCCTCACTGTTGGGATAGAATACCTGACACTTGCTACTTAAAGGAGAGACTGATTTTGGGCCCATGGTTCCAATGGGTCGGTCCATGGCTGTCTGTCAGAAGTAGCATGGTGAAAAGGCCTGGCAGAGGGAAGCTGCTGATGTCATGGTGCCTAGGAAACAGAGACAGGAGAACACAGTCCCCAGGTCACATCCCAGTGACCCACCCCTTCCAACTAGGCCCTGTCTCCAAATGTGACTTTGGGCAATATTTTAGATCTAAACCTTAGCATTCCTCCCCTGGCTGCCAAAAGCCTCGTGTCTGTCTCATTGTGCAAATGAGTCTAGTTCATCCCTTCAGGTCACCAAAACCTCAACAGTTCTGAAAAGTCCAAAGTCCCTCTGAGACTCAAGGCAAGCTCTTAGCTAAAAGTCCCTATAAAAATCAGAGGAATAGGGGAAGAGACAAGGTAGCTGCAAGGTAGCTGCAAGGATAGTGCAAGGTAGCTGGGGTTAGACCAAGGCCTCAGGTTGGATCCTAGGGACAGACTGAGAACATGAACTTCCGTGGGAAGGAGTGGCCCTGGCCACCAGTCACCTGGTCCAGCTGAGCTTCAGTTTCCTCCTATGACATACAGATGTCACATACAGTGTGATGAAAGCAGGACTAAAATTTGGCAGGGCAGATGCTAAGTCCTGTAGCTGCTTGTCCAGAACCTAAGGCAGATTTTAGTGAGACACGAGCAGCCCCACCCCCATGGCTGGTGGACCCCACATGGCCTCTCTTGGGCAGGCTCTGCTCACTGCCTGTGGCTCTCCTCAGCTGACATGCCATTTTCTGGCGTCTCCAACTTCCTGGGGTCTCCACTGCACCTTCAGCTGCATGCACAGCTTCACATTCTGCCCTCTCATGGGCTCCTGGGAGGGGTTTTATCCTGTCACGCTTTTGCCTGTTCTCCCAGGCCTTCTGCAGTCTGGGTGGAAGCCTCCATGATCCTGTGACTTACATTCTGCATGCCTGAAAAAGCAGCCCTGTGGGTGACACCAAGACCAGGTTCCAGCTGGAGCAGGAGCCGGGCCCCTTTGAACCATGGCTGCCTCGGTCCCTGAACTCAGATGCACACTTCCGAAGGTGGCCCTGGACGAGCAGGCATCCTAGGCACTGTTCTCAAATGAAAGCTCTACAGTCCTGCACCCTTCAGCCTGAGTGGAGTCTTGCCAATTTCTAAGGTTCTCTCAAGGCATACTCCTTCTTGTCTCTGTACACCGTGGATCCTCCAGTTGCCAGTGGCCTGACACACAAACAGCTTGGGTTAGGACCTGCGAGTGCTTCCAAACGGTGCAGATGTGACCCTTGAAGAGTTTGGGAAGGAACATTGCAGCATCCTTCCCTGTGTGGGTAAACTGAGAAACCCTGGGCCAGTGTCCCTCCAAAGACACTGAGTTTTTAAAAATTGTTCATTGGTACATTTTAGGGATAGGTAAGGCTCACATTCATCATAGAGGATTTGTACCTGTATGCGATATATCTTGATTCAATGCCTCTTCCCCGCCCTATTCGCAAAAGCTTTGTTTCCATTTTTCATTCTTTCCTCATTTTTTCTTTTCCCTTCCTTTCCCCTCCCCTCTCCCTAGTTCTCCATCCCATTTGAACATTTTCTTCCCATTTCACAATATTTATTATGCATTTGGGTCTTTATTTACACTTTTGGTTTCTCACACCAGAGAAACTATGCAGTATTCACACAAGGACACTGGGATTTGCCTGTATATGGAAGACAAAGTCTGTGTAGGGGAACCTGAGTCCTCAACGGCTATTGAGTTACACCCAGCCCTCAGGAAGGAACTGAGTTTGCAAGTCACGGGTCCACTGCATTGGCTTCTTTTTTTTTTTTTTTTTTTAACCAGTACCGGGGATCGAACTCACGACCATGCACTTGCAAGGCAGGTGCTTATACCGCTGAGCTAAATCTCCAGCCCCATTTTTAATGATAATCTTTTCAGCAACAATATTCTTCTTTGCCTCAACTTTGTAAGCGCTTCCTTTCTGGAGAAATCTTCAAATCATTCATTATGTTCCTTCTACTGATTGTCACTGTAGGTCTGGATAAAAGTACCTGACAGAAGCACCCATGCCACAGCCTCAGTGTTGGGCCACCTTGAAATTTCCTCCACTAGATTAACTAGTTCACTATTTTTAAATTCAGCCTCACACAAAGTCTTAGGACATGGGCAAAATGTAGACTTTTCTCCCCAGGACATAACATGCATGGCATCTAGTCTAGTTTCCAACAGAGTCCTCATTCCCAGTGAAATCTCCAGAGCCTGCCCTCTACTATCCCTGTTCCTATCAGCATTCTGGCCTTTGAGCTCAGATCAGAATTTCATCAATCTCTGCTTACAGCATTCAAAAGATTCTCAAGCCAGCATTTCCAAATCTTTTCAAATTCTTCCCGCAAACCAGTTCCAAGGGCTTCTGGACAACATGGTCAGTCACAGCAATGACCCCACTCTTGGTTCATTGCCCATTGCTGGAACTTAAAGGAGGAGATGTACTGGCACCAAAACCCCTGTGGATCAGTGGGACCGAACAGAGAAAACAGGAAACCTCAAGCACATTCAACTTTTTGATCTTGACAGAGGAACCAAAAACATACACTAGAGGAAACATAGCCTGTTTAATAAATGGTGCTGGGAAAACTGGCTATCCACATGCAGAAGGGTGAATCTAGACCGTATCTCTGAACATGTACAGAGCTAAAATCAAAATGGGTCAAAGGTCTAAATGTTTAAATGTTAAACACCTAGTCTACTGCAAGATAAAGTAAGTAAAACTCTTGAAATCACAGGCATAGTCAAGAACTTTCTGAACAGAACCCTAGTTGCACAGGAAATAATACCAAGAATTAACAAATGGTGGGCTGAGGATTTAGCTCAGTGGCACAAGCGCCTGCCTGGCAAGCGTGAGGTCTTGAGTTCAATCCCTGGTCCAAAAACAAAAAGAATTAACAAATGGAATCATAACAAATTAAAACAAAACAATAAATAGGATCATAATGAATTAAAATTAACAGCAAAAGAAACAACAAACAGTGAAGAGACAGCCTACAGGATGGGAAAAATCTTTACTAGCTGTTCTTAGACACAGGACTAATGACTACAGTACATACAAAAGTCTAAAAATTAGCATCCCCCATATAAAACCAAACCCAAAAATGGGCAAATGAAATGAATAGTCACTTCTCAGAAATACAAATGGCCAATAAATAGATGAGGAAATATTCAGCATCTCTGTCCATTAGAGAAATGCAAATTGAAACACTGGGTGTATCTTACTCTAAAAGAATAGTTATTGTCAAGACATTAAATAACAACAAATCCTGGGAAGGCTGCAGGGGAACAGGAACCCTCCTGCACTGTTGATGGAAATGTAAATTCGTACAGCCACAGTGGAGATCAGTATGGAGATTTCTCAAAAAACTAAAAGTAGAAATTCCATTTGACCCAGCTATTTCCCTTCTAAGTATCTTCCCCCAAAAGTTAAATATATAACAGGGATGTAGGCATACCCATGGTTGCAGAAGAATAATTTATAACAGCTGAATCTTGGACACAGGCTATATGCCCATCAGCAGATGAATCATTAAAGAAAATATGATATCTATACTCAAAGGAGTATTACTTTGCCAAAAAGTAGTACAAACTTGAGTTATTTGTGGAAAAATGGGTGCATCTTCAGACCATAAGGTTAGGTGAAGTAAGTCAGACACATAAGCTTAAATGTCCAATGGTTTGTCTTGTTGAGAAACCCAAAATATGAATAAAGAACAAAATAAAAGATAATGGGAAGTAGGGAGATACAGTAGTACCTTGATTTGTGAATACTTGCAAACGATTCAGTTTGCAAACAAAAGCATTCAGCAAAAATGAGCTTCCATTTGCAAACTCCACATGGGGTGACAAACCCCAGTCAGTCCTCCTCACAAACACATCTATCTTCCCCAGAATCTCACAGTAAATTAAGCTCATAAACGGGGGACCTCGTAAATATTTCTCAAATGGGAAAGATTAAGAGATGGAGGGAGGAGGGGGTAAGGGCATGAAAAAAGGTATGTAATGTACACACTCAAACTTTCCACGAGGAATGTGTCATTATGTATTGCAAACATGGACTAATACAAAATGAAAAGCATTTGCGATATAAAAAGTAGTTTAAGCCAGGGGCGGTGTTGTGAGCCTATAACCCCAGCACTTATGAGGCTTTAGCAAGAAGACTACCATGAGTTCAGGCCAGCCTCGGTTACATACTGAGACCCTGACTCGATAAAATAAAAAGGAAGACAGGTTCATTTTGACTCGTGGTTTCAGTGGGGTTAGTCTACGGTCAGCTGGATTTGAGGCAGGGGGGCCTGGCAGAGGAAAGCTGCTCACATCCTGGCGGCCAGGAAGCGGAGAGAAAAGGGAGGAACCAGGGACAAGAACTCACCCTTCAGGTCACAGCCCAGTGACCGACTCCTTGTAACCAGGCTCCACCTCCAGATGTGAGACACTTGGGGACATTGTAGATCTAAACCATGGCACGAACCCACGAACAGGGGCTCCTGGGTCTCCCTCCAAATTATACGCACACCCCTCATTTAACGACGCAGTCCTCTGTCCTCTGCCTAGGCTGTTGAATTGGTCACTAAATGAGGAATTGTACATAATATGTGCATACAAGGTTCAGAGCAAAAAAGGCAGAGGAAATTCCAACTTTGCTTTTATTTGCATAACTCTTGCATGCAGTACTGTAACATACAACAGCGTAAAACTACAGTATTATGCTACATAATACAAGTAATAAAAATTATGGTACCATTTTAGTTACTTTGTTCTCATTGCTAAGACAAAATACTCAACACACAAAGCTAAAGGGATAAAGGTTTATTTAGCTCTTGGTTTGTAGAGGTTTCAGTACGTAATCAGCTGGCTCCAAGGCATGGTGGCACATGGCAGAGGGGCAACAGCTCATGGCCACCGAAGACAGCAAAAGCAGCAAAAAAGAGTGGGGGGCAAGCCTCTTTCTGTTCCTTATCCGGTCTCCTTGGATTAGGGCAATGCCAATCCAAGCCATGGACTGACCTTGCAATCACCCACCTGTAGTCCAGCACCCTTACTCCTAGCATTGAACCATGAATCAACCACTAGATTCAGCTTCCTAGATTCAGATTCAACACTCTAGATTCAGCTGCCTCTATCTAAAACTGTATGAGATTTTGGGGGAAAATATAGACACAAACCATAACATTCCACCCCTAACCCCCAAAAGATTCATGTATATTCCTTTATGCAAAAGGTATTTAGTTCACCTCTAAGAGTTGCAGAAGTCCTAACAGTTTCAGCACTGTCAAAAAGTCCAAGTCCTCAGGGTGCCGGGAGAACAAGGAGCTCCTCCCCTCTCGGGGGCAGCTGAGAGTGTGGCAGACTTTCGGAGGCCCGAAGGAGAGAAACCCTGGCGCGCCGGGACCTGCACCATGCAGTTGACTCTGGGTGCCAGGAGAACAAGGAGCTCCTTTCCTCTCTGGGGGGCGGCTGTGATCCTGCCGGTGCATGGGCTGAGAATTGAACATCTCATGTTGTCCTGTCCCCCGTCCTGTGTCCCCCCTCTTAGCAAGTGGAAGCCAGTGAACTGGACATCTTGTGAAAAGATTGGCTATGTTATTTAGTATGAGCTCTCCATATGCAAAGATAAGGACAACCATTTGGAAGAAAACAAGAGACAATATGACAGATAGTAAAGATCTCTGGTTGTCTAGTTTTGAAATTTATGCTTTCTTAAGCCCTGTTCTGTTCTGTTTTGTTGTGTTCAATTTTACCCCCTTTAAAATAAAATTTTAAAAAAAAATTTAAAAAAGTCTGAGTCCTAAATCTCTGATATTTAAGGCAAACTCTTAGCTGTGAGCCCCTGTACAAATGAAAGTTAAATACTTTCAGCATTCAGTGGCACAAGATAGACATTTCCACTCCAAAAGTTACAAATGGAGACACAAAGGGATGGGACCAAAGCAAGTCCAAAATCCAGCAGGGCAAACATTAAGCCCTGCAGTCGCATGCGCTGCCTCTGAGGTGATCAGTGGCAAGATGTGAACTGCAAAGGGTTTCAGCGCCCCACCCCTATGGCTCTGTTGCTGGTTGTAGCTTCCATGGCTCCTGTCTTGGGCCAGCTTTGCTCCCTCCTTGCAGTTTCCTGAGGCTCTCCACATTCCTGGCTTCTCCAAACTTCTGAGGTCTCCACAGCACCTTTGGCTTCACACTCACAGCTTCACACACTGCCCTCTCCGGGGCGCACTGCCTGACCTGACCTCCCAGGCCTTCTGAACTTGGGGGGGAAGCCTTCCTGATCCCCCAACTCTTGCATTCTGCATGCACCTAAAACCAGCACCACACAGATGATGCCAAGGTCTGCTGCCAGCTGGAGCAGTAGCCAGGCTTCCTTCTCTCTTTGCTGTAGGGATGGGGTTCCTGGATCAGTGAGCACTCTGCACATGAGCCTAAGGAATAAATTCGCTTGTTCACTGAAATTCTAGGCCATGGTGCTCTGGGCCTCTCTCCTCAAAGCAGTCTTTCACTTTTGTAGTTCTGAGGCTGAAAAGGGTGGAGTCCTGCTGCTGCTTGTGACACCCTCAGGCCATCTTTTCTATTCTCTTGTTCCTTCTCAGTAATCAAGATCTCCCCAGCTTTATCTTTCCAGTCCACAGCTTTACTGGAGCTTCCTTTTTGGCTGAACTCAAAACATTTTAAATCATTCCACTGGGCTTTTTGCTCTTGAATCTCAACAGATTGCAACATAAAAGCCTCCAACAGCAGCCATGCCACCACCTCAAAATTAGGCTGCCTTGGAATTTCTTCTGCAAGATTAATTAGTCCTGTGCCTTTACTCTCAGTCTCAGGCAGAGTCTCTGGACATGAGCAAAATGCAGATGAAATTTCTGTCAAGCCATTACACACATCATCTGGAGTCCAGCAGCCAGTGCAGTCCTTCTTCCCAGCAGAAACCTCCTGAGCCTGGCCTTTACTGGCAGGATTTCTTTCAGCCTTCTGGTCTTCCAAGCTCTGACCAGAACCTCCCATGCAGAATGGCCTAAGGCGTTCCAGCTCTGCTCTTCAGCCAGCATCTCCTAACCTTTCCTAACTCTTCCCACAAGCCATTCCCAAGGGCTCTCGAGCCACACGGTCAAGTACAGTCACAGCAAGGATCCCATTCCTCTGTTACAAAATTCTGGTTTACTTTTTTCTCATTGCTGAGGCAAAATACTACCCAACACCCAAAGTTAAAGGAAGAAAGCTTTATTTAACTCACAGTTTGTAGAGGCTTCAGTCCATAATCAGGTGGCTCCAAGGCAGGGTGATACATGGCAAAGAGGCATCAGTTCATGACAATGGAAGACAGCAAAGGCAACAAGACAGGAGGAGGCCTCTTTCTGCCCTTTGTATCGTATCTGGTTTCCCAGGATTAGGGCAGTACCAATCCAATCAGTGGACTGATCCAGCAACCACCTGCCCTTAGTCCTAGCACGTTTTTCAATCCCAGCATTGAACCATGAGCCAATCCCACACTCCAGACTCAGCCACCTCTGGAAAAGTCCCATCTACAACTGCATGAGGTTTTGGGGGCACATCCAGACACAAACCGTAACAAGCACCCTATAAACAGGGCGTACCATCCAAGACACCAAGGCTCAATAAACAAGGTGTACAGAACTGTATCAAACAAAAAGGACTGGGTACAAGTTTGAGTGGGGGTCATAAGTCTAAACCGTTGTTGAACAAGTGGGTGATTGATTAAATGAGGAATATATGTAATTCACAGTTATCACTTCTCTCTCACCTGCACCATGGTCAGTTCAGTTTTGGCCACTGTCAGCTGTCCTCTCTCTGGGGCCCTGACTCCCCTCTGTCTTCCTTGCCTGGACTGTGCCCTGTGCTGCTCAGGGGTAAATCCTGTCAGATTCCTTAACAGTCTCATTGCAAATGGGAGTCTCTGCCACATGGCCCTTCTGGTCCCTTCATTTTTACTTCTCGTGCTCCCATTGCACTGCTCTATCCCTGACCATCCAAATGCCAAGCTTGGTTGCCTCAGGGCCTTTGCACCTGTTGCTCCTTCAACTCAGACTGCTGGGCATCAGGCCAAGCAAGGTCTCCATTGAGTTTTAGGGGCTCAGTTCAGATACTATCTCTGTACAATGACCCTCTGTCTCCTCTGAGTTTCTGCCAAGGATGCCATGCCTACACCAGCTGTTCTCCATTTTGCCATCTTCCAGTTCCTCCACTAGTCCTTCATGACCTGAGATTTTACTCTGGTTCCAGAGAGCTCATGAGGGCAGGATGCAGGCCTCTTTGGGTCACCATTGAGTCCCCAGTGTCTGGGACCAGTGTAGGTCCCCAGTGGTTGGCCCAGAGTATGCAGATGTCCACAAGCTATTTGTGGACAAAGAAATGAAAGTGAAACAGCTGGACAGCAGATGCTGGTCAGGTCCCTGGGGGCCAGGCACTACCCTCAGTGGTTCTGTGGTTCATTCCCAAGTGTGGGCAGCACCTGGATGGGGGCAAGTACACGGGGTGGCCTTGGCCTTGGAAAGCAGAGAGGGCAAGACATTCTCAAGGGCAGAGGAAGAGCAGCAAGCCAGAGACCAAGCCCAACCTGTCCTGCCTTTGATAACCCAAAGCTGGCACCTGCCGTGGCAGGAGAGTGTCCAAGAGCTCACGCTGGCACCAAAGCCCACACCGCCAGCCTCCTCTTCTCCCTCTGGGCCATCCGCACTCTGTCAGCCAGCTTCCCAGTATCCGCGTGACTTGCAGGAAGCGCTTCCGGCAACCAACAGAAGTTTGCAGAAGACCTACTGTGTACAGGCACTGTGCCCTCCAGGGCTGCCGGTGAGAAAAGCGTGGCATAAACAAACGCACAAACAGGGAGCAGTGAGTGAAAACAAGGTGGGCGTGATGCATGGGTGCAATTTGGCAAGGGTCCTCAGGGTGAGAGGTGGAAGGAGACCCCCTGTGCACACAAGAAACCAGCGTTCCTGCGCGGAGAGCTGAGAGTCCGATCAGTCCCCGAAGAGGGGCTGCAGGAGCCAAGGCCTTGGTGCGCGGCAGGCCGCGAGGAGGAGGCCGGAGTGTGCTGAGCCGGGCACCGCAGGGAGGCGAGGACGGGCTACCCTGGCGGTTCTGAATTGGCTAAGGCAGGAGGGTTTATACCACTGAAATCAGCAAGCGCCGTGAGCGAGATCACCCACCAGCTGTTTTTATTGATTGATTTTGCAGGCAGAGAAGGCGTTTCGTGGCTTCGATTCAGTCAGGTCAGCTCTGAGCCGTGCGTACCCCAAGAGCAGAGGGGAGGCAGGTTGGGCCCTGGGGTGGTGCTGGGGGTACTGTCCGTGGACTGTGGGGACCAGGAGAAGGGAGCCAGACCTGAGCCCTGGATCCCCAGCATTTAGAGGAAGGGGAGGAGCACCCCACAGAGGAGGCTGAGGAGACAGGCACAGAACATTTTTCATTTTTCAAACTAAACAGAGGTCTGTGTGGGAACAGAATCCCTCCTCCCTGCAGAACCCATGGGAAGTGGGAGGAGGTGGGTTGACCAGGCCCCTAGGCTTAGGGATGGCCACGTGCCCAAATCTGACCAATCAGAGGGCGCCTGCCTCCCCACCTGCTGTGATTGGCCCAGAGCTCTGCACGTGACCCAAACCTGCCAATGAGGTCTGCATCGTACTTCCTGTTGGAGCTGTTGGGAAGATGCCCTCCTGCCTGGCTTGCTGAGCTGGGAAGGTGGGATCCTGGCGATGCCCGTGGCCAGCCAGGCACATAATCCGGGGCCCAGGGCGAAGTGAAGCTGTAGGGCTCATTGCCCAACAAGCAGGAAAAAAAATGTCACTTTCTGGTCTGTCTTGTAACATCATGGGTTTTTAATTTTCTGTTTACCGTCTTTTGAAGTCAGGAAAAATTAAAATTTTAAATGACTAGCATGGGGTTTTGCCATTAATCTTTATATCGCACCGTTCAAATATCACCGCATTTACTTTACATGCAGACTCACTGAAAGGACTCAATTCGTATTTTGTGGTTTGTCGTCGAAGGCCCCTGCTGCGCCTGCCTCTGCATTTCCCACCCGTGGCACCTGGCAGCTGCAGGCTCGCCTCCCCCAGCCACCAGACTCTTGTCCTGAGTCCTGCACCCTCCCCTTCTGTGGCTCCCCTGCGCCCTACAGCACAGCCCAGTGCCCAGGCAGGGTGGGGGCGGGGCAGCCCTATCTAGAGAAGTCTGTGTGAGTGTGTTGGGCGGGGAGGAGCCGGTCCCTGGCAGGTGGGGAGGTTGCAGGAACAGGACAACATTGGAGTGAAGCTTTAAGCCTCTGCCTCACGCTCCCGTTGCCCCAGACTTCGTGTCCAAAATGAATTCAAAGATAAAACAATTATGGATTTCAAGACGGCAGCAGCAGAGCAGCAAACCCTGAGAACGTGATCTGAACATGGCCCATGCAAGAGGCCTGCCTCTGGCCAGTCTCGAGGCCACAGAAAACCTAAGAAAAGGCCAAGGAGATAGGGAAAGTCCAAGAGAGAGCAAGCAAGGCCGGGTGAGACCATGGGGGCCTCGGCGTCCAGCTGTGCCTGAGCTACAGCCCTGGGGACCTCCTAATTTCTGAGTCAATAAATAAAACCCCTTTGCCTAAGCTGGCTTGAGCTGCATTTCCGAGACTGGAACTCTGTGAGACCTGCAGAGGGAGGATCTGGACCTGGGATCCAGATGCGCTGGTTCCTTTCAGAAAGAATCGGGCCTGTAGGGTGTAGTAGTGCAAGCCTGTAATCTCTCAGTACTCTGGAGGCTCGCAGGGAGTTTGAGGCCAGGCTGGGCTACAAAGTGAGTTCAAGTCCAGCCTGAACTACACAGTGAGATCCCCCTCTCAAAAAAAAACAAACAAAACACAACGAAGTTGGGGCTGTCCATCGTGGTGCCGGAATGTCTGTAGGTCACTTAGTCTGGCAGTCCCTCCCCGCGTGGCTGTGTTCTGCCACAGGTCACATGCTTTATCTGCCTTGGACCTCAACTGCTTCCTCCCAACAAAGGCAAGCTTTATTCCCCGAGTGTTCTTAGCTTCTGCAGGCTGATTGAAGAGGGTGGGAAAGAGGTGTGTGTGTGTGTGTGTGTGTGTGTGTGTGTGTGTCCCTTTGTTCAGTTGGAGAGTGTCAGTGGGAAAACTGTCCTGGGGTTTTGGGCGAGGGTCCACCCTGGACAGAGCTGACCCGCGCCAGCATCACAGCTGTCTCGTGTGCCACGCTCCCAGCTGTAGAAGCCTCACTACGTGAGCGGGTGTTCTCCTGCGCCCCCTTATTCTGCCGACAAGGACCCGGGACCTCTGAGAGGCGGCATTGGGAGCCTATGGGCACTTGGAAAGTGATAGCGCCTGGTTTATTGCCGGTCTGTGGCTCAGAACAACCAGGCTGGGCTTGGGAAGTGTGTGTGCCCCGGGTAGGGTGGTGGGAAGCCCTCTAGCGCTTGGCGCTGAGCCCACACCCTTCACCCCTACTTTACACCTTTGGGTGGGGCGGGCACCAGGGACCTAACGCCGCCCCACACCCATACCATCCTGACCCAGACGGGGCCTGCTGCAGTGGGCCAGACACAACCAGGAGAACTGGTCGGGGCAGCTGGCCAGACTGCAAGCTGGCTTCTCCTACCCCTGCCCCGCTAGCACCTCCCTTCCCAGCCCCGGAAAGAAGGAAGTTCCCTGTGCCCCTGACTGCTGAGACTTCTACTGTTTTGTTTTGTTTTCTGAGACAGGGTCTCAGTATGTGTCTCAGGCTGGCCCTGAATTCACTGCAATCCTCCTGCCTCAGCCTCCTGAGTGGTGGGATGACAGGCTGGGCCACCCCTCCTGGCTGCTGGGTTCCTGAGGGCCTGCTGGGGGCCTGAGTCTCCCAAATGTTGGCTGCTCCCTTTAGTCCCACAGGGACAAAACTGGGACTCGAACCCGGTCTGCGGGATGGCTTGGCGGGGACTCACCCCCACTGCAGTTAGGGTACACTCTAACGCCTCCCACGGCGGATGCGGGCCACTGGGCCCAGGCCTGCCTTCCTCTGTCACCCCATCTCCTGCCACTGTGCCCCCTGCCTGCTGCCTTGGCCCCCTGGGAACACATGGTGGCCCCGGTGTCATCTTCGCCCTTTCCGTTCTCCCCATCTAGAATGCCTAGAATGTTCTCCGCGCCATCAGAGCGACCCCGGTGCTCACACATGGGCGTGGCTTCTCCCCAGCCGTCCCCTGCCCATCAGGCAGAGGCACAGGGCTCCCCTGGCCCGGTGAGTGGAGGGGGGCGGCTTCTGGGCTGGGCTGCGAACGCCCTCGCCGGGTGCCTCAACACAGGAGCATCACAGCAGCCAGGCCAGGCGTGGTAGCGCACGCCTGCCATCTTAGCACTTGGGAGGCTGAAGCAGGAGGATGTGTTCACATTCAAGACCATCCTGGACTTGTCAAAAAACAAACAAACAAAACACACACGACGAAAGAAGTAGCAAAATTTCCACCTCACCCCATGGAGACCTGTGGCCAGGAGCGTTGTTTCAGTTGGACGTCACATGGTCAGTGCCCCCTCCCAAAACAAAACAGAAGAAAAGCAAAACAAAAAGAAAACTTTGTTAGGCCACACATGGTGGGGCACACATCTCTCACCCCAGCGCGCAGGAGGCTGAGGCAGGAGGATTGTTGCAAGATTGAGACCAGCCTGGGCTACAGAGTGAATTGAAGGTCAGCCTGAACTGTATAGCGAGACCCTGTTTTTTAAAGAAAAAAAGAAAAGAAAGAAAGCTTTGTTGTGCTGAACCTCCAAACTCGGGGTTAATTTGTTACTGCAGCATAACTGACCCACACTGACTGGTACTTCCCCCTGTCCAACTCTCAGCTCCACCCAGTTGCCTCTTCTGCTCACCAAATGTAAAGTCCCACCTCCTTCACGCTGTTCCTCTTTCTAAAGAAACAGCACTGGAAGAATGAATTCTTTTTTTTTTTTTTTTTTGAGTCAGGGTCTCCCTATGCAGTTCAGGCTGACCTTGAACTCACCATGGAGCCCAGGCTGGCCTGGACCTTGTAGTGATCCTCCTGCCTCAGCTTCCTGAGTGCTGGGGTGACCAGAGACGGTGCAGCTGTGGTACCTGGCATCATCACCTGCTTTTCTTGCTCTGGCTGGACACAGGGCCTCGGGTCATCAGAGAGCTGGACGCGCGGCTGCTTGTCTTTCTTTCCTTCCTAACCTGAACTCCCCCCTACCAGCGCTGTGCCGTGGAACCCTGTGCTCGGGCCATGGCAGTGCAGTGCTGACCCCAGGAGGGCAGGAGCCGGCCCTGGACAGCACTTCTGGCGCTAGCCGCGCAGCTGAGGGAGCAGGGAAGTGAGTCAGCCGGGCCCAGGGAAGTCTTCTCCCGAGTCAGGACCTGAGCTGGGCTCTCCCTTTCTGCTGAGCTTGGCTTCCTCCTCCTGGGCTTCCGCCCAGGCGGCTGAGAACGCTCCCAGGCACGTGTTTCTTTTGCTGCCCCTTCACCGGGTTCCCCAGCAGCCCCTGAAAATCTTGTGCGGCGACCGGTGACCGATGGGCAGGTAGGGCCGGCACAGGGCTCATGGAGGGGCGTGACCAGGCTGAGTCCCGGGGTGAGCTTGTGTTTGCTCCACGGGTGCTTTACCACCCAGCCACACCCTCAGCCTCGCTTTGTGCCCCGTTCGTTCATCTTTTTAACAAAAACAGGGCGTAGGATGGGGGTGCAGCTCAGCACCCGCCTAAGCCTGCCTGAGGCCCTGGGTTCCATCCAGCACCAGAAACCAACCTACAAAACCACCACGCCAAAAAGTGGGGTGCAGGACGGGCGATTCTGGGTTTCTTTTGAAACAAGGTTTCCCTTGTAGTCTAGGCTGGCCTCAAACTCACAGTGATCCTCCTGCCTCAGCCTCCCAAGTGCTAGGATTACAGGTGTGCTGTATGCCCGGCAGGCAGCCCTTTTTATCTGGACACCTGGACAGATTGTGTTACCGCTATCCCAGATGTCCCCAGGGGTGTGACAAGTGGCACTTTTCTCTGCCTGGGAGCTTCCAGTGGGGGCTACCAGCTGCCCCTCGGGCCTGGCCCCAGGCTTGGGACAGGACCAAGTCCTTTTGGGACCCGACAGAGTCCTTTCCTGGGATTTTCTTGAGTTAGCAATCAGGAGAGAGGCCAGTTCCTCCTCGGGAGCCCGAAGCTCGTCTGTGGTCAGAGTGGGAGGGGCCGATGCAGCGCAGAAAGGCGTGGGACACTGAGGAAGAGCACCCTGGCGCTCTGCGTCTGGATCCAACTGTACCTGAAGCCAAACACGCAGTTCAGCGCAAGAGCCACGGAGTCCTACCTTTGGCCCAAATTGGCCAGACATGCTGTTGTCCCCAACCATGTCAGTCCGTCCCTGACCTGGATGAGACACAGCCCCCACTTCCTGTGGTCACTTTCATCATAATGTTAGATTCTTCCCCTCCAGACTGAGTGGCAGCAGGCGGAGACTGGCCACTTAAGGGTGTGACCCTGGGCAAACTGTCTCATTTCTCAGTGCAGTTTTGAGTTCTGGAGACAGGCGATGCCTGTGTTGCCCAGACTGATCTTGAACTCCTGGGCAGCAATCCTCCTGCCTCAGCCTCCTGAATACCTGGGACTACAGGCGTGTGCCACCGTGTCCGGCCCTAAATATTCTCATTTCTAAACTGAAGATGAGAACAGCATTTGCCTCTGCCTGTCCATAACAGAGGCGCTTGCTGCTCTTGCTAGCTTGCTATTTGTTGGTGGAGGGACAGAAAGACGCATGCCCTGTGCCGCAGAGATACGTGGTTGTGCGCATGCTCGGGCTGTTTACCACGCGCACACACGCGCACGCCCCAGGTCTCTGAGCCCCCAGCAGCGGCCCTGCGGGAGCCTGGGCACCCCGGCACACCTCCTCCATCTCTGGCAGTCAGCCTGCCACTGTCCCGGTCCCGGGCTCAGCCTAGCAGCTCCTCGCTCCGGCTCAGCCCCACACCACACATCTAGGGTGGCAGAACCTGGTGTGTCCCAAGGGGCTCGGGGGACAGGCTCAGCTTCAGAGCTGCTGTTCTCTGAAGCCCCCCCTTCTCACTCTCTGGGGCACCAGACCTCTTCCAACCACGTAGCTCCCCAAGCAGCACCCCCAAATCCTGTCCGGGAACTCCTGTGGGATATGGCTGGGTCTCTTTTTTCTGCAGGCAGCGGGGCTTGTGCGTGGACGTGTGGTTGGCCTGTCCGTCCGCACCCCCTTCCTGGGGACCCTCGTGGCCAGACAGCTCTCCCATAGTCCCCCAGGCGGGAGCTGTGATGGGTGAGGATGCCCTGGGCCCTGGCTCTGTGCCATCCAGGGCTGTTTTGTGTGCCTTTCCTAGTGTTTGGGGAGTTTGGGGTCACGCTATGGGGCTCTGGGCATTAACCCTTTGCGTGACTGCCCCATGTCCCTCTGCCTGTAACAGAAGTGGGGGCCTTTCTGCCCTGGGTGTCACTACGTCCCACCGTGCTCCATGTGTTGTGAGCCGGGGCCCTGGAAACCTGGCCGAGGGGAGGGGGCCCTACGATGGGGCTCCTGAAGCTTTCCGAGCTTCGCCTTCGCACCCCCACCCCCTCACACCTCCTGGGGAAGATCCCGGGGGACCGGTGCGGGCTTCCTAAGCACCCCCGCAGGTCCCTTCCGGTGACCAGCCCCACGTTCCCAACAAAGGCGACCAGCCACGTGCCCTCCTTGACGCGGACGTGGGTCGGGGACGCTCGTGGCTTCCCGGGCCCCGCCCCCCCGGGCCGGGTGGGACGCGGCGCCGCTGCACCCAGTGCGCACAGCCGCCCCAGCAGCGCCGCCGCCCCCGGCGCGGCCTCGCCCACTCCCATCCGCAGCCGCTGCAGCGCCCTCGAAGCGGCGCTAGGGGGAGCTCTGGCAATTGGCTTGACGGATGCAGCCACAACGGCGCAGCCCGCAGCTATTTCCTTGGACTTGCAGGGAGAGAAATGGGGAGGGGGGACACGCACTGTTCCCCCTCCTCAGCAGCTCCAGACGCTTCCCGTGGGAGGCCGAGAAAACAGCCCCGGGGGAGGTGGCGATGAAGGTGCCTTTCCTCCCCGTAGCGCACGCCTCCAGATCCTCCCTCTTCCCCCACCTGCGTCGCGGGTCCTGCGTAGACCCCCGCGTCCTGGAGAGTGTCCCCAAGAACTTCGCCTCGCGGGACACTGGGCTCCGGAGCCCAGTGGTGTCCGTGGGCTCGCCTCCCCAAGTCGGGGCGGGGGGCATCGGGCGTCGGCCGCAAAGGCCGGGGTGGGGGCTGAGCCGTCCTGCCGTGGGGTTCGGGCAGGGGTGCCCGTGTGGAAAGGGGGGCGCTGGAGCTTTAGAGACACTGCCCTGAGACCAAAACCAGAGAAACGGCCAAAAAAATAAAATAAAATAAAATAAAATAAAATAAAATAAAAGACTACAGGCCAATCTCCCTAATGACCGTGGAGCTCTGGGGAGACAGCCAGAGATGGAAAGATACCGAGAGACCCCAGTCAGACACGCAGAGCAAGCAGGCAGCTGCTTGCCTCGTTTTGCGACACCCCCTCTCCGCCCGGTTCTTTTCTTTACCATCCCCTCCTTGCAGAGCTGGAACCGCTCGCGCGCCCCCGGGCCCAGCCGCGGCTCCAGATGTGCGCTGGGCTGCAGCCGGGAGCACGCGAGCTTCCCCCGGGCCTTGGCACATTCTCCCGCTCTGAGGTCATTCCGTAGGTGGTCAGAGGGGAGCGCGCCCGGAGCTTTCCTGCCTCCATCCTGGGGAGGGCGGGGAGGCGGGAGCCGAGGGAGCGGAGGAGCGGAGGGGAGGGGCGCGAGGAGGGAGGGAGACGCCGCCAGCACACCACCAAGTGGCACCGAGCAGTGATAACAAACTCAACTTAAAAAAAAAGAAAAAAAGAAAAAGAAAAAAAAGGAAAGGAAAAAACTTCCTCAAGTTACAGCCCGAGACGTGCGGACGTGCAGGCGGACGCGCGGGGCGGGGAGTGTGGGTGGCCCGGGAGCCCCCCGGTTGCAGGGAGCTCAGACTGAGGCCGAGCAGGCCCTGCGCCCCCGGCTGCCGGGGAGCGAGTGGGATGAGGCTGGCGCGGCTTCCAGCTGGAGACCCCGGGGCGGCCGGTTCCCATGGCGGGCGGGCGAGGGAGGGGGACCTGGAGGCGCGCGCACAGCCCGGGCTCCATCCCCAGCACCAACATCCCTCCTCCCCCCTCCCGGTTCCCACCCCGGCCTTGCGGATGTGGGCAGATCCCGCTCGCCTCCCCCCAGGCCCATCTGAAAACAAGGCACCACCGTACTCTACACTCGACTTTTTATTAAGATTATAAATTTAAACAAATCGTCTGAACAGTTTTACCCGGTGATATACAATCCAGTATGCACAAAATACAGGAGAACGAGAGAGAAAGGCAGGGGAAGGGAAAGGTTGGCAACTTGTCCGCATGGCGCTAGAGGGGCTGCAGATGAACCCCGATCTTTTTTTTTTTTTTAACAACAAAAGGCTTTTTAAATTAAACAAAATCTATGGAGCTGAAGACCACAGGACGGGGTTCTCACAGGCTCGAACAATGCTGGTTTCATGAAATGCTGCCGGAGGCTGAGCCAGGACTACGCAACTCAGAAACACACACACACACACAACACCACAGCTGACCAGGAACTTAGCGAGAAGTCTCCGACGCAGTCGGCGGTCCTGGCCCCTCCCTCCCCCGGGGCCGCCGGGGATCCAGGTGAAGGAATCGACTTCCTTTTTTGTTTAGTGAGGACCGCAGTGCTGGGCATGATGGGAAATGTAGTCCTCTAAGCTCGCCCCCCACCCCTTCCCCAAAGAGTATCCAGAGAGTGTCGGGGTGTCGGGCGCCACCCCGGAGTACGGGAGACGGGTGGAGGAGGGGAGGGGAACGGAGCCAGAGGGGCGGGGAGAGGAGGGGTTCAAAACACCCGCTCCGGGAAGAAAAGAAAAAAAAGTTGAAGTGTTTTCATTTCTGCCTTCTCATTTGGAGAACTTTGGAGGCCGCCCCCAGAGAGGAAATGTGACCCAAACGTCCCTTTTGGAGATAGAGTTTGTCTTTGTTTTTTGCAGAGGATTTCACAAGACTCATTCCTCACCCCACAGAGGGACTCAGGAGAGCGGAACGTCGGGCTTCCCGCGTCTGACAACTGATTGGAACCTGCGTCCCCAGCTCCGCGCCCTCCTGCGCTGCGCCCCCGGTGCGCCCCGGTGCCCCGCGCGTCCTGCCTCGCCCCCGGCCGCCCGGCACCTCCTCCGGGCCGCAGCCTTTCCTCACGTGGCAGGCTCCTCGCTAGACACCACTGCAATCACTACAATAAAAAGGGGGAAAAAAAGAGTAGGAGAAACACAAAGCATACTTAAATAGGCGCTTTTTCTCTCTGCAAAAATAAAGTCCAAGATTTTATATTTCTTTTTTTTTTATTTTACAATTATAAAACATCAGCCGCCTCCCCTGCTCGCCCCCAGCTCAGGTCCGAGTGGCTGGGCGCCCGCTCGCTCCCTCCTCTCGCCCCTTGGCCGAGTCTTTGTCTGGCCCCAGCCCCGCGGGGCCCCCGGTCCCCGTGCCCTCGGGGGTCCCTAGAAGGCGACAATGGCTCGAGTCCAGGCGCCGAGGCTGGCGAGCGCCTGCTTGGCGCACAGCTGCCCGTTGAGCGGCGGCGCCTGCTCCGAGTCCGGCTGTCGGCTCACCAGCCCCGAGAAGCCCGAGCCAAAGATGGAGATCAAGTTTGAGATGTTGGACGCGTCCGGGGACGAGTCCGGGCAGAAGTCCTCGAAGCGGGCGCGCTTGCAGGGGGCAAACGGGGCGCCCCCGGGGGGTTCGGCCCCCAAGTCGCCCGCGTCTTCTTCTTCGTCGTCCTCGTTCTCCTGGTCAGGGTAATACTTGCGCTTGCACCCGGCGGCGGCGGACGCCAGGCCCGGTCCCGGTGCGCCCTGGCCACAGCAGGGGCAGTGGGCGGAGGCGCAGCAGTCCTGGTGCAAGTAGCCGTTTTCCACCGTGGTCACCACGTGTGTGTCCAGGTCCAGCACGGTGGTCTGGCTGCTGCAGTGCACGCCGAAGTCCGAGGGGGCCGGGTACGCGCCCCTGTAGAAGCCGGAGGAGGAGGCGGGGGCCGGAGAGATGGGCGGGGAGGCGGCGGCCGGAGGGGCGGCCCCTGGGGGCGCGGAGGGCGCGGAGCAGGCAACGGAGGCGCGAGGGTCCCGCGGGCAGAGCGCGGAGGGCGCGGGCGGCGGCGGACCCGGCTGCAGTGTCTCCAGGGGCTGCCCGCGGTGGGGCGCGCCGTGCGGCGGCTGGAGCGCGGCGCACCCGGGCAGCTCCGCGAGCGTCCCGGCCGCTGCCGCCGCCGCGCAGCCCCTGGGCGCCGGGTGCTGCTGGGGTTGGTGCAGCTGCTGCTGGAGGTGCAGCTGGTGGAGCTGGTGAAGCGGGTGCAGCTGGTGCCGAGCGGCCGACTCGCGCGCCTCCGCGTCCCCGCCGCCGCCAAGTTGGAGCGGGCCGAAGTCGGCCGCGCTGGCCGGCATGCCGGGCGCCGCCGCCGCGTAACCGAGGGGCTGGTGCTGGTGGAGGGGCGGCTGCGGCTGCAGCGGAGGCTGCTGGCGCCGGTAGAGCTCCGCGTAGCGCTCGCTCAGGTAGAGCTGGCGCGCGTTGCGGAGCACGTAGGACACCAGGAGGTTCTTGTGCAGCTTGATGCCGCCGCGTTGGGTCCGGGAGCTGTGGATCTTGCGCAGGGAGATGCTGATCAGGCTCTGGGCGTCCAGGGCGCACTCCATGCTCCCGCGGCGAAGCAGCCGCCGCTGCTCCTGTTAGTACTGCTGCTGTTTCTGCCTTCAGCCGGCTACCGGGGCGCGCCGAGCAAGGGGAAACGGAGCCCGGGTCAGCGGGTCGGCTGCGCTCCGAGAGGAGCGGCCACCATGCGCCGCGCGCCACCCGCTGGCTCACGCTCCCCAGACGGCGCCAAAGCAATGAGCCTCGGCCGGCCCCGGCCCCAGCTATTTAGCCGGGAAGCCGGACCCCGCCTCCCATGGACTGAGCCAATAAAAAGACGCAAAGCCTCCCGAGTGACAGGCGCTGCCCGCCCCCGGGCCGCTCGGCTGACCAATCAGACCAAGGCGGTTCCTTTGTGCTATTCAAATACCGAACGGACCCCGGGCCTCCAACGCCGCCGCTGCCTCGAATGTTCTCCTGGGGCCGCTGCGCCGCGCGGGGCTCGGAGCCGCCGGGGCCGCCGTCTGCAGCGCGCATCGCCTCACAGGGGCCACGTCGACGCCCCGGATGTCCTTGGCCGCCCTCGGGGGCCGAGCTGGGGGTCAGCCCACCCGGGTGCAGCGCGACGGCTCCTCCCCCTTCCGCAAGCTGGGCCTCACCTGCAGCAGGTGCGCGCTCGCCGCTCCCCGCCGGCGGCGCCTCGTCTGTCCCCTTCCCGGGCCCCGAGGACCGCGGAAACCAAGGTTGCTCGCTGCAAAGGAATAGTGACACGGGGGTCCCTCCAGGGAGAGAGGCCGGGGGTACCCTTGCCCACGGGCAGTGTTGGGCCCGGCTCCCTGACTTTTGGCGGAGGGGCCGAAGAGGCGGCCTCGCCATCTGTCTGCGGGAAAAGCCCGAGCCTGGTGCATTTTGATCTCAGCTGGAGAAGGTTCCAGGCCTGCCCAAGGTTCTAAGGACCCAAAGACTAGGAGAGCAATCCCAGGTTCCTAACCACCGCGCTATAACCTCTCCCTGCAGCTAGCGAATGACAGTGACAATAGGGGCCATTATTATGTGCCCTAGTAGGGGGCAGGCCCGGGCTAAAAAGGCCCCGAGTCCTCCCGAGTCCTCCCGCTAACCTCTGCAGACCGGGAGCCGAGGCCCTGGGAGTGGAGAGACCTGGGGATCAGTCAGTCTCACAGCCCCCCTGAAATGAACTCAGGATTCCAATCGCGCTCTGCCGCTTCCCGAAAACGCTGTGGTCCTTACCCTGGGCTGTCACGGGCTGCCTTCTCCTGGCTGGAAGGAGAGAATGAGGGGCTTGCCGATCCCCTGGGATGGAGAGGCCCGTAGGGGCTGACAGTGATCTGAGCGTGTTCCAGGACGCCAGGACAGGGACCGGGGCAGAGTTTTTCTGAGGAGCACCAAAGAGACCACAAGAGACAGCTGGGACCCGGGTTCCACCGCAGATTTCTAGGGTTTTGCCCCCCTCCTTGGGCACCTACTGAATCTTCCCTTGGTGTGGCCTTTACCACCAGCCTTGTCTCCAGGCAGGGGTCGACAGACCCAGCCAGCCCACCCTGCAGCCTTGCGGGGTCTCCTTTTAGCCCTAACCATTGTCCCGATTTATCTTCTAGAACATTCTCACTGCCAGCTGTCAAGGGGAAAGACAGAGTTAGGGGGCGTCTCCCCCACTTCTCAGGTCAGGACTCTGGGTACTAATAAGCAAAGGGCCTTATCATCAGAGACCACACAGCTGCAGGGCCCAGTTCAGTCCTTCCTACCCGGGAGACCCAGGAAACAGTAGTGTCCCTGCCCTCCTGCCAGAGCAGCCAGGGTTAAATGTTACGGGGCCCTCAAGGCAAGCATATTTTGCCTGCACCCTGCTGGTGATCTGGGGACCCCAGGAGCTGGGGAGCCAGCCCACGTGATGACAGCTGTAGGAATAACCCTACCCTGTATTGCTTCCTTCCCTAACACCGGGCTCAGAGACGCAGCAGGAGCTTCATTTATTTAGGCTTGGGGTTCGCCTTGGAGCTGTCACCAGCCCAGAGGCAGCATGGGGAACATCAGGACTCTTACCCTGCTCCAGCTGCTGGGACTGGCCCGTCCAGGACCCACAATGCAGCTCAGGCCTTCGTTCTGTCCTTCCCTCGTGTTTATCAGGGAGATGGACACTGAAGGTCACACAGCCAGGAAAAGATGGACTCGGAGCTGGGGAGATGCAGCTTGCAGGCAGCCGGTTTCCGGGTCCCCTGCTCCTGGCCCAGTTGCTGGTCTTGATCGACCCCCACCACTTCTTTGCTGACCGCTGCGGGACCAGCGCCTGCAGGAGCCCGTGGAGACGCAGGGCTCAGTCTTAGCTCATCATTCAGAGTCTTTCTTCCAGCTGTGCCCCCGACACTGTCTGGGGGCCAGGCTGGGGAATCAAGGTAGGGTGCTGGGTATCAGAGGGAGCCAGCACCTCACTTGGGCGGCTCCCCTTGGTACCTCCCAACCTTCACCCAGCCGTGCTGCAAGGTGAATTTTGAGCTCTTTTTGCTTGTTTGTTTTTTGAGGCAAGCTCTTACTGCAAAGTTCAGGCTTGGCCTTGAACCGGTGTGATCCTCCCGCCTCAGCCTCCCAGAGTGCCGGAATGACAGGTGTGTGCCACCACACATGGCTGAATTTTGAACTCTTTTAGGGCCCGTTCATTCCCTCGGGCCAGCTAAGAACCAGCCAGCACCACACACATGGCTTCTTTCCCCGGGCTTCTTGTTTGGGTGGATACTCGCTTGACTTTTTCTTCTCCTGAAGAACCAAGGGGTGGCTGCGGGGAAGGCCCAGCAGTTGTCTGGCTTAGTAAACACTTTGGTCTTTTTTGGGGTGGCCTGGGCAAGGGAGTTGTCACAGCTGTTGCAAGAAAACACTCACCAAAGGAGAGAAAGGAGCAGCTGAACTGTGTGGGGACCCTGGGCCCAGGGTGGCTGTGGCGGGGTGGGGTGGGGGAACACACACAACCGGAAGTCACAAATGTGCCTAGGGTGGCAGGGATGGGTCAGAGTGATTCGAAGCTTTTGGGGTGAAGTGCTGGCCTTGTCTGGACACCTGAGCAAAGTTGGGGCACTCTCCTCTCCCCAGCTCCCAGCTGGGAGATGCATCTGGCCTGAGTCACTGCTCCCTGGAGAAAGTTAATTAATGCCTCAGTATTTACCCAGTGTCTGCTGGGACGGCAGGGAGCAGGGCCTGGGACGGCTGGGGACCTGGGCTCCCGTCAAACCCCAGGGAGTGCCAGTCCCACGTCAGTTCATACCTGGCAAGGACACGGGTGCCAGGGAAATCGCTGGTCACCCAGGCCTGGGGGCCATGCTGTGGCCAGGAGATGCCTGGCCAGCGGGAAGATGTGCCCAAGGGGTGCACAGGGCCAGGTTGGGAATGAGGGTACAGATACACAGAGCTTCACTGAGGGCCTTGTGCTGGGGGAGGGAAGACAGAATTGGACCCCACATGTTCCTCCTCTAGAGCCCCCGGAAGTGCATGAGGGGACAAGCGTCACTCTGTCCCCAGGAGACCAGGATTCAGGGGAAAGCAGACAGATTACCTGGATGGGTCGGCTTGGAGCGAATCGCTCACTTCAGGAAGACGGGGACCCTGGGCTCAGGGCAGGAGGAGGGAGACAGCCGTGGCAGCTCGAGGGTCGCTGCCGTGGCCCCTGAGCGTCAGGAGCCACGCAGGTGCAGAAGCTCTGGGCTCCGTTGCAGGGACGCTGCTTTGTGGCACCGGGAAGCAGGGCTGGGCAGCCTCCACCTGCAGCCCTGCAGGGCCACGCCCACCCCTGGCCCTGGGGGAAGTTAATGGGCACCAACGGCTATGTTTGCCCTGCACGATGCTGGCACAGACCCAGTGCCTGGGCGGACATCGGGCCCTGGTTTCAGGTAGAATGAGAAAAGTGGACAGCGGCTCTGCTCCGCAGGGCTCTGGCCCGTCCAGGCTCAAGGTCATCTTCCCTGAGTGCCCAGGCCAACCCAAGGCAGGTTCAGTCATAATCTGAGTCACCGGTGAAATAACTGAGGCCCGGATGTCTTCCCTGGGGTCACAGTGAGGAACCCCGGGGCTTTGGGACACCAGCTGGTGTTTGGGTGAGCCTGCCTACCAGTGGATGTGCTTAGCATGTGGGATGACCTCTTGTGTCTTGGGGCTCTGAGCAGCTGGCACAGCTGCGTGTGCATTTGCTCATTCATTCATTCATTCATTCTTCCTTTCTGGTCCCCTTCATTCAGTAAGGGCCAATACGCAATTGTGCACTGTGCAGTGGGAAAAGCACCAAGCAGCTCTCACTGCCCAGAGTCCAGCTGAGGGATCCTTTAAATTTCCCGGGGCCAAATCAGATCGACTGTTAGTGTCTGCTGAGCCTGTGCCAGATCGATTAGTGATGTCTGCCCAGGGCTGACCTGGACCTCTGTGACCAGTTTGCAGGGCAGGAGAGTAAATCTCTGCTCAGCTTCTACACTGCAGTGATCCAGATTTGGCAGACAGTGAGGCGGGTGGTCAGCCTCAGAGTGGCCTTGTTATCCCCAGGACACATGCATTGCTCTCAAATTGGGCCTCAGTTTTCCAATTTGTCCCATTCCTCCAGAAGGTACCATAAGCATCAGAGGACTCACAGGTGCTTTGCAAAGCACAGCAAAGAACGGCAGTGGGGATTGGCCTGAAGCTGCCCCCTCCCTGTCTCTTTCCTCCCAAAATGCTGTCAGGAGCTTTGACCTGGCCAGGCTGGAGTTAATCCCGGGCCACCCTGGGCGGGGGTGAGAGAGTGGATGACTGGGTGGGGGGTACCTCAGTTCCTGGCTCTGAGCTGCTTTTATAACTCATTCAGTGTAGACCTTTGTCCCCTCGCTGCTCCGCTGGGAGTTCTAAGGAGTGAGAGGCCTCTTGGCTCCTGGGCACCAAACGGCAGAGGTTTAGTTTTCATTCCAGTGGTGGGAGCAGGTGACTGTGCCGCCCACCTCCCCACCTCCCGCAGACTCCTTTGTGCCACAATAGAGCGGAACATGGATTCCTTCTCCTTGATCCTCACAGTGATCTAACAAAAGCCAGGCGAGGTGGTACATGGCTGTAATCTCAGCACTTGGGAAGCTGAGACAGGAGGATCGCTGTGAGTTTGAGGCCAGCCTGGGTTGCATAGTAAGTTTGAGATCACCCTGAACTACAAAAAACAAACAAACAACATCACAAATAATCTGACAAAGTGGGAGAGACTAGAACCCCCATTGGAGTAAACTGAGACCCATGGAAGTGAAATCAGCAACCCTTCAGACCGCTGTGGCCGCTGTGTAGGTACCTTGTCTTCACGCCTCCTGGACCAGCGCTGCCTCACTCTTGGTCTTTCTCCATTCTTTGTTGGTTTTGTTTTGTTTTTTGAGACAAGGTCTCACTTTGTAGCCCATGCTGACCTTGACGCACAGGGATCCTCCTGCCTCAGCCTCTGGAGTGCTGGGATTACAGATGTGCGCCCCCACACCCAGCTCCCATTCTCTGATTCGCTCATGCAGTCACACAAAGAGCCTACTGTGTGCCCCAAACCACAGAGAACCTTTCCTGCCTTCCAGACAGAACACAAACAAGATATAGGGAAGCACAGAAACAACCTCCCAGGCCTCAGCGGCAGAGGAGGAAGCTTAGCAGGGAGGCGGCTGAGGGAGAGGCTGGTGTCAGCCCCAGGGTCCCCAGCAGCCCCCCTGTCCCCGTCCCCCTTCCCACTGCAGGTTGCGGATGCTCTGGCAGCTCTGGGCCCCGCCGCTCCCCACAATGTGAATTTTTAATGCTGGCTCCGTGGAACAAAGCAGAGTTTTTTTGTTTTTGTTTTTGAGAACCTTTCTCAAGAATTCATTCCTCAACTATGTGTGAGTGTGTGTGTGTGTGCATGTGTGCGCACGCGTGTGAGGAGAGACAGCCAGTGAGTACTGTGACACTGTCCTCAATTCATCCCCAGAGCTCCTTTCTATTCTTGTTTAATTAACAAACAAAAAACAAAAACAAGCAAACAAAAAACGCTGGGCCCAGTGGGATTTCAGTTCTGGACCTGGCGCTGTAGAAAGAGCGCAGGGCAGAGCAACCACGACCCCACGGACCTAGGGCTCAGGGACTCCTCTCACCTTCATCATACAAAAGGGGAAACTGAGGCAGCAGTGGGCACGACACTTCTGCTGTTGAGAGCTGTGCAGGGTGTGTTCCCCCCAAAATCGCAGCTCTGGCCTCAGCAGGACCCTGGTCGGAGACCTTGGAAAGGCTGAGGAGGGGAAGCGGGGAGGGGGAGAGGCGCCAGGAGAAGGGAGCCCGGTGCTTAGTGTCCAGGGTCCAGTCTTTCCCTGGAACTGACCCCAGGATGTGGCGGTGGGTCTCCGCTTGGTACCTGTTTGTTGGTTTCCTTGTTTGCTTGTCTGACACAGGGTTTTCAATATATAGTTCAGGCTGGCCTTGAACTCACTGTGTAGCCCAGGCTGGTATCAGACTTGAGGTGATCCTCCTGCCTCAGCCTCCAGAGCACTGGGGATGACGGGTGTGCACCATCATGCCTGGCTTTTTGTCTTACATGGAGCCACACTTGCTTACTTGCTGAGCAGTGGCCACGAAGGGCCTCACCTGACTGGCCTCCCCGAATCCTTGCGGGACCTCTGCGCGCTGTGCCTATCTCACAGGTGAGGAGGCAGAGGATCACGAAGGTGCAGCGCCCGGGACCTCGACCGGTGGCTTCCAGAGCTGACCTTTAACCCCGAGCCCTGGGAGTCTCCTGTCAGGTGGAAAAGGGGGCGTCTGGAACCCGGAGCAGAGGCTCGGGGGTGTGTGTGCGTGAACCCCCGTGGCTGCCTGGTTCCTCCCTCCAGCCTGGTCCCTCCGGCCGGTGCACAGCCTCGGTGGCCCCTGCCCGGCTCTCAGCTCCCCACGTGCTTCCGCCTGGCCAGGTCTTCCGGTGGCCCCTGCTTTTCCTGCTTGGCAGCAAGGACACTCAGGAGGTGGCCCCAGTGGTTTCACAGCCTGCGTGAGTCAGGCTGTGCTTTGCCGCAGTAACAACGCTCAAACCCTAGAGCTTGACTCAGTAAAGGTGTATTTCCTCCTCATACCGCAGTATAAAGTAGGCCAGACCCCTTATGTCCCCTCACCCTCCACTCCAACGTTCTCTCCTTGTGTGGCTTTAACACCCCAGAGTTTGGACATTCTAGAGGGAGCGGATGGGAGAGCGAGGCTGGTAGAAGCAGGATCTTTTATGGTGAAGATCTAATTAGCATTTCTTCCTTCCATTGGCCAGCACCAAGTCACATGGTACCACCTCGCAGCAAGGGAGGCTGGGAAATGTAGTCCTCAACTGTACTCAAGCAGAAAATGACCCAGTTTGGTGCATAATACCCAGCTTTGTCATGGACACAAAGGCCTTGAGGAGTGTGAAAGAAGAGCCTTGGCTGCCTTGTAGGTAGTAAAAATAAGCTAAAATGGTGTTAGCTGATTGGTGGGGTGGGCACTGATCATACGACAGTGGAAAAATTTTGTTTTGTTTTGGTTTTTTGCCTGTTTGTGCTCCCTGTTAAATGGTAAATTCCTTGGAGGCAGGGCTCTCCACCTCTAGAGTGGCAGCTTCCTTGGACCCTGGCAAATAATAGATGCTCCATTAGTGTGTGCGCAATTAACCAACATGTCTGCGTGAAGGGATTTTGATTTCAGCTCTGTATCAGACATGTACAAAAATACATAGCTGGGCACGGAAGTCCCTCTTTAAAAACACACATGTAGGGAGCCGGGGGTGGTGGCACACACCTGTAGACCCAGCACTCAGGAGGCTGAGGCAGGAGGATCGTTGTGAGTTCAAGAACAGCCTGGGCTACAAAGTGAGCCCCAGCCCAGCCTGAACTGCACAGTGAGACCCTGTCTCAAAAAGACAGTAAATAAATAAGTACAGTGCGGCCAGTCTGCCCCTTCCCCTGGGGGTGAACACTGCCCTTTGGCCAACAAGTCATTGTGGTTGATGGACTTTAATGGATGGAGAGACAGACTGGGCACTGGAGACAGGGACCAGCTTCTGCCCTGGCTAACGTCTTTGATGCCAGACACTGTGATCCCCCTGACGGCAGCTTAGGCCTCACGGAGGCTGGGTTCTCTACTCCAGGGCTGCTTAGCATTGATGCGCAGGCACCTCACACAGCAGGCCGCATCCTCATCTGTCCGCGGTTGGTGATGCGTTCTCCCCGCAGCCTAGCTGAAGCAGCCTCCTCAGTAGTTTAGGGCCGTCGAGAAGGGAAGGGACCACTGTTTATGGGGAGCTGAGTGTATCCTGAGTGGTGTGTTCAGGGCGCCTGACTCGGGAATTTTTAATCATCCCATCCAGTATTTGTATTGTACCCATTTTACAGATTTAGAAACCAAAGCATTTCTAGACTCCCCCATTGAAACAGGCTGGGCTCTGTATTCGTCACTTTCCTGTCCCTGGGGACAAAATACCCAAGATCTACCACTTAAAGGTGGTGAGACTTTTTATGACTCATGGTTTTAGTTCACGATCCACTGACTGCTCCGAGGCAGAAACGGCAGGGATGAAGGGCCTGGAGGAGGGGGCCACTCACTCCATGACGACCAGGAGGCAGAGAAAGGGAGAGAGAAGGGGGGAGCAGAACAAGAACACAGCACACCCCTCCAGGAGGAGTCCTCAGTGACCCAGCCAGGCCAGGCCTCGCCTCTGGGCAGGAGGTCCAGCCAGAACTCACCCTTCAGAAGCCCCACCTCTCAACCCCTGAGACTTGGGGCCATTTTAGATGGAAACCACAGAAAGTTCTGGCATCCCGAGTCACCCCATACCACCCGTGCTGAGATCCACCTGGGGAAACCCTAGCAAACCCATTTCATGGATGAAGAAACTGAGGTCCGTGGAGCTTTCCTAGTCTGCTTCGATTTTCAAGGCCATAAAATGGCAGCCCAGTCTGCCACTCCTAATGTCAGCTAGAACAGCGTGAGGGTTCTCCTGAGTTCCTGGAGGCAGGAAGTTTTATCAGTCCCATTTTATAGACAAGGAAAATAAGGCTAGGAAAATATGCTAGACGGGATGAATGTTTACCAATTTTTCATTTCTCTTGGGGCAGAATAAATTCCTCTGCCTTGCTGGCTTGGGCTTCGGCCATATGTATGACCTGCTTTGGGCAACGGACTATGGGTAGAAGACACATGGACTGTTAAGAGGCGGCCCTAGAAATGTTGCTTGTTTTTATTTTTATTTTTGTTTCTTGAGACAGGGTCTTGCTATGTAGTCCAGGCTGGCCTTGAACTCACCGTGCAGCCTAGGCTGGCCTCAAACTCATGGCAATCCTCCTGTCTCAGCCTCCCAAGCGCTGGGGTTGCAGGCTTGCACCACCACACCCAGCATGTTGCTTGTTTCTGTTCTTCCTCTGCTGCATTCATGACCTGTCCTGACAAAATATACCCCATCCAGCCGTTCTTCCCCAAAGAGTGTGGAGATTTATGGATCAGATGTGAGCCCAGTCCAAAGCCAGATTCAGCGGATCCACCGCCTGTAACAAAAATGAGTGGAGCCCAGCTAGACCAGCCAACTAGCCAGGCTCTGCGTCTGTGTAGGAAGCCTGTGGGAGTTGGGGATGTTTGTTACACAGCACTGTTAGGGGAAACGCTGACTGTTCTACAAATGTCAAGCAACTGAAATCCACGTGGCTCATGAGTAGAAGAGGCGGGTGTAGAACTTTGGACTCTTTAGATCCCCCAGCTGGTGGGTATCTGGCGGCTCCTAGAGAGTGCGGACAATCCTGAGAAGAGAGTCAGGAGGGACTTTTTCTAGCTTGCTTTCTCTATCTGCCAAATGGAGGTGAGAAGCCCAACGTATGTACAGACGCCCCTCCACTGGCCATGGGCACTGCATTTTCATAAACCCACTGTTTTCTGGTTTGGGTTTTTTTGGTACCAGGAATCAAACTCAGGACCTTACACCTTCCAGGCAGGCATCATGCTGTGGAGCTGTATCGCTGGCCCTGTCACAAACCCTGTGAGCTGTTTATAGTGGCACATGCCTGTCACCCCAGCACTCAGGAGGCTGAGGCAAGAAGATCCCCCTGAGTTCAAGGCCAGGCTGAACTACATCAAGAGACCCTGTCTCAAAAAAAAAACAAAAAAAACAAAACTGAAATCATGTGTGAAAACATCTTAGGAAGGGGACTAACTATAGGGACCCATCCCTGGCTGCTCCTGGAATTTTGTGTCTGATTTATTTTGGGGACGCCGCTCTGTGCTAACAAGTCTGTTTCATGAGCGTAAGGACCTGCACGTTCTCCCCAGGGGCTGTGTAACGAGGAAGCCCTTGGGGAGAGTCCCTTTCCCAGGCGCCCAGTACCTCCCAGGTGCCCTGATGACCCCATTTCTGCCAGGCTGTGGTTGGGTTGCTATGTGGGATCCTCTCATCTGAGCAGGAAACTCCTCCCCAGCAGATCGTCTTCTCCCCGATTCCCGTCTTACCTCAAGAATTATTTGGGAGAGTTTTCAAATTTCCGCCAAGTTCAGTGTTAGGAAAGAATTCTCGTGCTACTCATGTGCAGTTTGGGCTTCACCGCAGAGAAGGTGTTTTACTTTGGGACTCGAATTTACCCCAGGGCCCTAAGATCCCGACTGTTATTTAAATGTTCCGGGAGATTACTGTTCTCAGGAGTGCGAGGGATTTCATTTGTTTTCTGATACAGGTCTCGCTGTGTAGCCCAGGGCTGGCTTCATGCCTCATGGAGATCTTCCTGCCTCAGCCTCCTGAGCGCTGGAATTACAGATGGGCACCACCACATCTGGCTCCCGGTTTTGTTTTTGGAGACAGAGTCTTACTATGTAACCCAGGCCAGCCTTGAACTCAGTGCATGGCCCTGGCTGCCTTCAAACTTGCAATCCAAACAAAAACAAAAACAAAAAACTTGCACCCTCCTGCCTCAGCCTCCCAGAGTGCTGGGATTACGGGTGTGCACTGCCACACAAGCCTGCTTGAAGAGTGTGCAGTCGTGACAGCCCCACACACCTGCACAGACCAGCAGTCCGGGGAAATCTGTTCGCTCCCGTGGGTCCCTTGGTATCCTCCACAAATAACCACAAAATCAAGGTGTGCGTTTGTTTAAAGAGAAACTTCCCCGAGGTGCGGGGCCAGCTGCCCGCCTCTCTGGGTGACCCGGGCTCCTCTGTCGGTGGGCTCCCGTGCGTTTGTTGTAACAAACAAGAACGAAGATTGCAGACGGGAGTCGGGAGTCCAAAGGCGGGGAGCAGTTCATTAATACCTGCCTCCCGCTGAGCACACGTGGGGTGGGCGGAAGAGGCTGGGTTTGGGTTTCTGGTTTATTCGCTTTTCCGTCTTTCTCTTGGTTAATACCACATTAGGTTCTCCTCTTTATTGATAAAATTTGCATTTTAAAAGTAGAGTTTGTGCTGGACTAGTTGGCACACGCCCGTCATCCCAGCCCTTGGGAGGCTGAGGCAGGAGGATTGCTGTGAGGTGTGAGGTGGGCACACACACACACACACACACACACACACACACACGTCTCAAGACAAATCAGAAGGTAGCTTGGGAATCTCGGTGCCGTGCCTGGCCTCCCAGCTATGCTGGGGGTGGCACTGCCACACCCCCGTTTCCAGGTGAGGAAACTGAGGCTGGCAGGTGTTAAGTCGGCGCCTCAGAGTCGCCCAAGGAGCGGGGATCTTGCAGAGTCCGGGAGGAGAGCAAGGTCACCCTGACCCAAACTTGGGCCTGCTCCAGCTTCGGGACGCCTCTGGGCCTCCGTCCCACGGCACTTCCGGCCCCCACTGGATCCCCAGGCCTCCGGGCAGGAAGGGCGGTGGGGAGGGAGCCCGGCGGGGAGACCTGCGTGGCGCCTGCCCCCCCAGCCGTCACGCGCAGCCACCCCAGCCCGCCATCCTGTGCCCCCCCCATGTCCCCTCTGCCCCCGCTTCTCCCTGCGGCCTTGGGACGTCGAGTTCCCCTCTCTCTGGGCCGTGCCTCAGTTTCCTCATTTGCCACTCAGCAGAAACAACACCACCAGTCTTGTGGGGGGCGTCGACCCCGCGAGGTGATGGGGCCCTTGTCCGGGGACAGCTCCCCAGAGCCACCTCTTCCCCTACGGCCCCCAGGAGCTCCTCCCTCATCGTCCTGCAGGGGATCTCCGGAGAGACAGGCGCCTCCCTGGTCCCCACTTCCAAGGACACCCGATGCCTCACAGTCATGTTGCCGGCGGGGAAACTGAGGCTCAGAGAGGGCAGGAATTTGCTGGCGCCACGCAGCCCTGTTGGCTGAGCTCATGGTCCGTTCCTGGGCTTCGGGCTGCCACCTCCGTCCGCTCCATTGTTCTGTGTTACACAGCTCTGAGCTCCGGGAGGTCCCCAAGCGGCCTGGTGACAGACGACAGACTGCCCTGGCTTCCCTAGCACATTGCTCTCATCCTTGTGGCACAAAACAGCTGCTTCACCTCCAGCGATCATGACAGCGTCTGGGCTGAAATGGAGATTGGAGAGAAAACGGGCCAAAGACAAAACATCCCTGCCAGTGAGTTCCTCTTTTTTTTTTTTTTAATTTTATTTAAAGAGAAAAAACAAAAAAGAAAACAACCAAACCAAACAGAAAAAGGGTAGCAACAATACAGAGTTCCAAAGGCAAAAAATAAAAGAACCACAAGAATAACAACAAAACTTCCATCCCCGGTACCAAAAAAAAAAAAAAGAATAACAACAAAACAAAAACAAAAACACTAAGAAATCACCACTTAATAAGTTACATACTGTCATCATTGGAAATAGTTGTTCAAGTTACAAAACTAATGCACACAAAGCAGACTTTCAAACAGTGAGACTATTAACAGTTCTGCTCAACAATTCTAACAAAAACGGTAATGTGGTCATCTGTCTTACACACTTAAACATACATGCAGTTATATCCTTTAGAGCACTTTCTTTTCCCCTCTTTTATTTAATTTTATTTTAAAGGGGGTAAAATTAAACACAACAAAACAGAACAGAACGGGGCTTAAAAAAGCATAAATTTCATAGCTAGACAACCAGAGATCTTCACTATCTGTCATATTGTCTCTTGTTTTCTTCCAAATGGTTGTCCATATCTTTGCATATGGGGAGCTCATACTAAATAACATAGCCAGTCTTTTCACAAGATGTGTAGTTCACTGGCTCCCACTTGCTAAGGGG
>PVJX010019254.1:21355-35276 GCA_004027295.1 Dolichotis patagonum | reverse complement strand
ACCCCACAGAATTGAACCTCAGGACACGTGAGGACGGCCGTGGGGTTGACCAACTGGCTGCCCCTGGGAGGAACGTCTGAAATGGTACTCAGAAAAGCACTCAAGAAAAAAAAAGTATAGGGCTTCAGGTAGACTCCTGCTGGTCTCGCCTCCTGGTGCTCACAAGACACGGTGTCACCCGATGCTCAGTCTCTCCCCGGCTGCTCTCCAGAGCCAGCGAGACCTTGGTCAGGCTCTGTAGCCAGCTGCCGGTGCACACAGCGCAGGCCTGACGCCAACCAGCAGACTCCAGGTCTCGATTTCTTCCTCCAAGAAAAGGATCTTACTCATTGGGTTTCAATGGGTTAATATAAATACAGTAGGCAGTTAGGATTTAATTAATTCATTTAAGCTGTGCTGAGAATTGCATCTGAAACATGCTAAGTCCAGATCTTATTCCTTCTTTCTTTTTCTCTTTCTTTCTTTCTTTCTTTCGTGGAACTCAAACCCAGGGCCTTTGCATTGAGCCACATTCCCAGCCTTTTATAAATTTTTAATTTTAAACCTCGACCTTGCTGCATTTTTCATTTGCCCAAGTTAACCTCAAACTTGCAGTTCTCCCGTCTCAGCCTCCCAGAGTGGCAGGACTGTAGGTGTGCACCGCCATGACGTTCGGTTCGGTATCAGTTCATGGCGTTGTGAGTCCCCGGGAAGCAGAGTCTCTGTGTCATTTGTCACTGCAGTCACTCCGACATCTAGAACAGAGCCTGGCACTTACCAGGAGCTCATTAAGCACGGTGTTGACTGAACGAGTGAATGCGTCCCCAGGTTGCTGGGTTATGAGCTGTTTGTTGACTGAAACCAGTGATGACAACAGCATTTTCCTGCAATGCGAAAGGGCCGATGGTGGGCATTGCACTTATGCTATCTTGAACTGATTTGCAAGAGAGCACACTAAGAGAAGAGGGCCAAAAGGAGGACCCTTAAATCTTTGTTTGTTTATTTATTTATTTATTTATTTGTATTAGAGACTGAACCCTGGGCCTTTGCGCTGAGTTATATCCCCAGGCCTATTTGTAACCTTTGTAAATTGGGATTTCACTAAGTTGTTAAATTGCCAGGGCTGCTCTCAAATTTAAGACCCTCCTGCCTCAACCGTCTTGAGTGCTGGGGATTACAACACACATGTACCACCAAGAAGCTAATCTTTACTTGGTCTCTCCAGCCCCCAGACTAGCCCAGCAGCTTAATGATTAAACAGTAAACAGCCTAGCCAGAAATCCTTCCAAAACACAGCTCCTGTTTAGTCTACTTCTAATCATACGGTCCCAAGTAGCTCACCCTCGGCTAATTGTGACTAGCAAAGCTCTTCCGAGATAAAATTACAACCTGCCTTAGTCACTTAGATAAACATCAGGCAGAGATCCTTAAATCAGAGTGACAGCCACGGCCTCACTGCTCACTACCTGGGTGACTTTGAAAACAGCTCTGTGCAAAGGTGTCTCCATGGGTATTTTCCTCAGTTTTCCGGGCTCGTGCTCCAGTCCATGACCTACATTCCAGCCATCTCTATTTGCCCCGCGTCTCCCATCCCGCCATCAGAAAGCAACATGCGCTGCTCCTACCCCAAAAAGCAGATTCTCATTCATTGCATAAACAGCAACCCCCACTGAGCTCCAGGAGTTGGAAATGGGGTGAAGGCTCTGTCCCCTGGGTCCTCCCAGCCAGGAGGGGCAGGGACAGGACAGCCCAGACTTGCACACAGGGCTGTGATGTCACCGGATGGCATGAGAACTGTCACTGAGGCAAAGGGTGCCTCTGAGGCTGTGGTAGAGATACCCACTTTTCCCCGGTGTCAAGGAGGGGCAGTCTTTCTTCCACAGAGCCCACCAGGACCTCGAGTTTATGCAGTCAGTCTACACCTATCAAGAAGTTTCCAGGAACTCTGTCTCCTTCAAAGCCAAAAAGATGAAGGCATTTTCCTAGCATACTGGCACCTACAGCTTTAAAAAAAATGTACACAGCTACTAATGAAGGAAAGAAGAGCTAAGTCTGCTCTCTATGGCTACAGTGCTCACCCTTACTCATGGTCTGATCAAAGCATACACTCATCCCACCATCCTTGCTGCTTCCTGCAGCAGCTCTGGAGTCCTCTTTCCTGAGGTTCTTCAGCTATGCTATCCTAGCTGCCTCCATGTCCTGAATGGATTCAAGACACTTTCTTTCATGGCTATGGTGACTTTGGAGAAGAGCTAGCAATCTCACAGCAGGATGAGGACACAGTGTCATGTTTCTACCAGTGTGCCTTTCCATTGGGTGGCACCATATTTCTGATCACAGCTGGCAAAGACCCTCAGGAAAGAGGACTCCAGAGCTGCTGCAGAAAGTGGCCAGGGTGATGGGATGCATGTACTGGAAGCAAAAGGAGATTCATGGCAATGTATCTTTTGCTATAATACAGATTTTTAAATTTAAACATCCACCATTTGCTTTTCTCATACCTCACACTTTGTCAGATACTGAAACATCAACAGAGACAGGAGCATCTTGTGGATCTGAAAAGGAACCCAGACAGACAGCCCTGGCCTCTGCAGGTGGGCAGGGGTGTGCAGGCAAGGCTTAGGACACCAAGTGCCCAGGGCCACCAGCTCTTCCTGCAGAGGGTCCCAGAGTCTCTGCTGCAGAAGCACACCCTGAGCTGCACAGCTAGCTGCCACTCAAGCAAGAGGCCTCCCTCCGTTCACCCGGGGCATCTCGGGTAAGGACGTACCGGCACTGATCAGACCTGAGAGGACCCTGGAGTGCAGGTGGTGGGAAAAGCCCTTGTGCAGTGTCAAGCAAGCAGGGGCCGCAGCCCAAGTGACACAATCGACACCAGCTGTGGCACACGAGGAGTCAGGAAGCCACTGCCTGCAGGTGGTGGGTTCCATACCCAGCCCAGCAAGCACCTGCACTTACTCCTCTCAGCTAGCCTGCAGGTGCAGCGGCGAGGGCTCAGAGATTAGGGACTCAGCGAGGTTGGGTTTCTGAATAAGCACAGTCCAGGACCAGACACCAGATGGCGGCTCAGACTCTCCGGGAGCCAAAGCCCTCTTCTCCAATGCAGGCTTCCCTGGGGACCCAGCCTGAGACACAAGGCTCCTAATGAAAGGACAACCGAGCCAAGCACCCTGACACCACCGCAGGGAGAGGGAGGCTGGCAGGTACCCGGTACTCCTTTTGGGGATCTGGACAAATTTTCAGCTTCTATCAGAATCAGGACCCATTCTGCAGCCCTGCAGCTTCTATTCACACAGAGAAGGTGCGATTTTATGTTTACACTACTGGGGATTAAGGCCAGAACCTTGCACTGAGCTACATCCTCAGTGTGCTTCCTTCCTTCCTTCCTTCCTTCCTTCCTTCCTTTCTTTCTTTCTTTCTTTCTTTCTTTCTTTCTTTCTTTCTTTCCTTCCTTCTTTCTTTCTTAACAGGATCTTGCTAACGAGCCCAGACTGAACTCCAACTCACACTCCTCCTGCCTTAGCCTCCCAAAGTGCTGCAATGACAGGCGTGTGCCATCGTACCCAGCTTCACCCCAGGTTTAGTCCAGGGCAGCTCGCTGGAGGCAAAAATCAAATTCCTCAAAATACTGCTCCACGCTGAGGCCTGAGATGCTTCAGTTTCAGTGGCGCGAACAGCATGGGGGTGTGACGAGGTAGCCTGGGGCGCGGAGGGGAAAGCGACACAAGGCCTGGAAAACAGTGGCTGGACCGGGCTGGACAAGAGGCTTGCGACTGTCTTCCCTGTGGGCACACAGTGGCCCTTCTAGGTATCACTGAGCCTGAGGGTCTCTGTCTTACCGGTGACTCTGTGAATGCTGTTAAACAAGAGCCTGGAGAGCCGATATGACGGTGCACACCGGTCATCTCAGCACACTGGGAGATGGAGGCAGGAGGATCATTAAATTGGAACCCAGCCAGGGTAACTTAGCAAGACCCTGTCTCAAAAATTTAAAACAAAAAGTAAAAATGGCTGGGGAAGCAGCTCAAAGCAAAGCCCTGGGTTCAATCCCTGGTACAACAACAACGAAAATAGCGGAGGAAGATATGGCCCCTGCAGAGCGGAAAAGGCTGCTGGGAAGAGCAGCCTCACTGCTCACAACCCAGGAGCCCTGGAAACAGTGCCTGGCAACCCATGTCCCTTAACGAGCACCCACTGTGCCCCCCAAGCTCGTGTAAGCTCCTGAGCAGCCCAGTTCCCACCGAGCTCAGAGATGGTGACTGTCCAGAGCAGGCCACAGACCAGAAGCCGAGTCCAGGACCAGATCAAAGCCCTCTGCCCACTCAACACAGAGGTAGAGGGGGACTTGTGCAGAGCTGGACCTGAGTCTGGATACGGTGGGGTGCCGAGTGAGCATAGCGGGAGCCAGCCTGGCCTGCACGCCGGGTAGAGCTAGAAACCCTCTGCATCCCAGGGGCCCCTTGCGGACAACAGGCTCCTTCGGGGGAGCCGACCTCCGGATGAGGGAGGCAGGGGTTCGGTTCACACCAGCGCTGCTGACAGGAAGACCCCAAGCAGGGGAGCGGGTCACAGACACACACTCCAGCTTCCCCGATTCCCTGTTATTAACCCCACACTTTCAATAGTAGGAGAGAAGGTTGCTGGCTCTGTGGTCCCAGGAGATCTGAGGACCTGACCCCTCCCTGGCTGCACATTCTCCCTCTCAGGAAACACAGGCCTAGTACACCTGCCTGTCATCCCAGTACTCTGGGAGGCTGAAGCAGGAGGGTCACAAGGCGCAGCTCAGCTCATGCACCATGAGCACACTGAGGCATGCATATTGAGACAGCATTGAGACAGCCAGACCCTGTCTCAAAAATAAAAATACAAAAGAGGGCTGGGGATATAGCTTGGTCAGTGCAAAGGCCCTGATTCAATCCCTAGTACTGAGAGAGAGAGAGAGACAGACAGACAGACAGAGAGAGAAGAAACAGTGAGATCTGATCTGGCTGTTACAAAGCAGGATGGGGTCACACCGCATGCTCCAACTTCCGGAGAGTTCAGTGAGCCCAACTTAATCTGGGAAGAAGTCAGTACACAGTGGCCACTATTTTTGTAGGTGAAGCCACGAAAATCTCCAAGAAAGGCGGGACACGGAGGGACAGAGAAGATCCCTTTTTCATATTCTGCTGGGGCTCTATATCTGTCCTTATGTGTATCTGTATCAGTACCCGTATCTATATCATCTATGTCTGTGTCACCAATATCATTCATCTCTATCACCTCTGTCTCTATCTCTCTGTATCAATATCTGAACCTGTATCATCTCTATCACCTCTGTCTCTATCTCTATCTCTGTCTCTGTCTCTATCTCTGTCTCTATCAGTCTATCTCTGCATCTACTTTCCAGAGGACAATGCTCCTGCAGACCTGGATGTTGTAACGTGAACTCAGACCCAGGACGACAGGCAGATGGAAGGTGCCGGGGACAGGCCCAGGTCACACAGGTTGTGTAAGGAAAAAACATACCCAGGACCTGGATCTTTAGGCTGTGAGGGTTGAGGCAGCTGAACTGCAGAACAAAAACGGCCAAGGCTGGCCCACATGATGCCCTCAGTCAAAGGCCAGGGTATGAGCAAACAGCTGTCCCCCTGTGCGTAAAATACAGGGAAACAAGTGACCTCCTCAGGATCTGAAGCCCGGAGGCCTCTGCATTTTGTGCATGCGTGTGGCTTATGAAAGCCCACAGAATGATTCCACTGGGATCAAGTGACAGACAGTCTCCCTCTGCCAATCCTAAAATGTTTGCCAAACTTTAACTTCCCAAGCAGTTCAAACCCTGGAGAGGGAGGAGCAGGGGGAGGAGGAAGAAGGAGGAAAAAGAGAGGAAGAGGAGGAGAGCACGCCTCACTGGATGACTCCTCTCCGATGCCCCTGGAATTCTATAAGCAATAACTTAAAGAGAGCCCGGGTCACTAGGCTAGACGGCAACCTAGCTGGACAGCACAAAGGTGCAGACCCACAGACAGCACTGCCTGAGTAAACAAACGCAGGGCATAGCCCGTCCACCAGCCCATCCATCCACCGTCCATCCATCCATCTATCCATCTGTCCACAGATGCTCCAAGCCAGGCCCCTGAGCCTTGGGAAGCTGAAGCCTTGACTTTGGTGGCTGCTTCCCAGGCAGGGATGAGAGGGCTCAGGGTCCTACGAGAAGCCAGGACATCAGCCACAACATAAGCTATGAGCAGCCTCTTGACCCATCCTGAGGGTACACGGAGCCCCCGGAGCCCCCAGTACAAACCCATCCCAACCTCTTCCTGAAAAAGTGCATTCTTCACAAGAGAAACACAGTAGCACCTGGAATTCACACCCTGCGAAGGTTAGAGACACCGAGGCCACCTGTGGGGTGGGTCCTCACCACCTGGCCGCAGCACGCTCTTCCTCCAGGCCTGGGATCCACAGAGTTCTTCCCTACAAAACCTCTCTTAACCCTTCAAGACCTAGTTAGGATGATAGCTCTCTGTGCACATACCCAGGGCAAGCAGGACCCATGTCCACTTCTAAGTGGAGTCTGTGACACCTTCTCATTTGTTGGTTTGTTTGTTTGGGACAAGGCTTCACTATGTAGCCCAGGCTAGCCTCAAACTTGGGCTCCTGTTCTCCTGTTCTCCTGTCATCCCAGCTTCCCAAGCGCTGGGATGACGGGCATGCCACGCCCTGCTGTGATGCTTCTTTTATATTCACAAATACGTGGGGCTCAGGACCTGGCTACGAAGGAGAGAGTGGATCCTAAGCAGCTGATTCTACGTCCTGAGTTTCCTGACGGTGCAGAACTTTAAAAATCCTGCTTGGGGTGATGTGAAAAATGCCACATGGATTTGCAGCCACAAAACCACACATGCACACACATACACACACACAGCGACACTCCCAGGTCCCTCGGGCTTTGGGCATTGGGTGACACCTCTCAGAATGGCTGTGAGCCGCCCCTGGCAGCGCCAGCCACAGGACAGGGCTGAGCCTCACCTCTCTTCGTCCTTGAAGATGAACTTCCTCAGCTTGAGGTCACGCAGGACCAGCCCGCCGTGGTGGCAGTGTGCCACCGCCGAGGCGATCTGGTAGAACAGCCTGGCGGCCTCCTCCTCCCTCAGCTTCTTGCAGGTGCGGACGAAGGAGTGCATGTCCCCATAGCTCCGCTCGAAGAACACGTAGGCTTTGGTCTCGCCCAGGAGGATCTCGGTGATCTGGTTGATGTTGCTGTGCGCGGACAGGCAGAAGCACGGGGCCAGGGACTCCTGGTAGCAGCTGATCTCAAACACCTAGAACAGGATTCCGGAGACCCAGGTCAACAGTGCCACTCACAGGAGCGGAAGCAGACCCCCTACCCGCAGTGATAACCGAGCAAGCTCAGACTGGACCACCCAGCGCTGTCTGCTGTGAGCCGCTCTGCACTGAAGCAGCCGCTTCCCTGGGCCTCCAAGAGCTCCAGTGTAAAACAGACAAAGGACACTTCCCCTCCAGCGCTGGGAGGAGTCCAGGAGAAAACGAAAATAGATACAGTGTACAAATGGTGAAATTATTTCTTTCTCTGTTTGGGAACACTGAGGATTGAACCCAGGTGCTCTGCACTGAGATACATCCCTAGTCCTCTTCTCCTTTATTAAAAAACAAGAAACTTGAGACAGGGCCTTACTAAGTTGCCCATCTTGGGCTCCAACATGAGATTCTCTTGCCTCAGCCTCCCAGAATGCTGGAATGCCTGGTAGCATCCACTGCATCTGGCTTACAGTTTCTTTTACTAGCCCCTTCACCTTTGTTTATAGAAGGCAAAAGTAGAAAGCAATGCACCCCAGTGATCTAGAAAACACCTCTAACTTCAAAAGCCAACAAAAAAGACAGAACAAAAATACACATTAATAAGCACTCTATGTTAGCAGTTAATTTTGTAAATAAACTCTAGACTTTGCCTAACAGTTCTCTAAGTTGTTTGTTTGTTTGCTTGGTTTTTTTTGTTTGTTTATTTAGAAACAGCATCTCACTGTCTGGTTGAGGCTGAACTTGAACTCACTATGTATCTCAAGCTGAAAGTGAACTTGTAATCATCTTCCTGCCTCAGTTTCCCAAGTGCTGGGAAGACAGGCATGCACAACCAGGCCTGGTATCATTCTCTAAATTCAGTCCATGTTTCACAGATGTGGAAACTGAGGCTCAGGAAGCGGACAGGAAACTCCTGCCCCCAGTGGCAGAGCGGGGTATCAGGCACGACCCTTGTCAATGAGGAAGCGGTTGGCTTCTTCCCTCTGCAGCTCTCTGACTCAATGAACCAGTTATGCAATGACTTTTTTATGAATCAGAATTAGCCTGCAAAACGCCACCTCACTGTTGCTTAAGAAAATGAAGAACCACGGAGACCTTTGAAGCAGACCGAACAGAAACGCACACTGCAGAGATTCCCAGAGATTACAAAGGAAAGCTTTCATTCCTTTCAGGACCTGCGCTCTGTCAGAAATCCTGGTGTTGGCGTCTGGACACGGAATGTGGTTTTCCTGGCTTCGGGAATGTGGGTGAGAGTTTATCAGAGAGGGCAGCACAGGGGCAGGGACGGGGAGTGTCCCTGAACAGCACCAGTGTGCACCACACACCCCCTAGAACAGGCTGCTTTGTCTGCTTTGTCTGCTTCTGCTTATCAGTTTGCAGACACTGAGCATTTCCTCCAGGTACCAGAGATCAAACGCAGGGGGGCTCTACACCGACCTGCACCCTCAGGTCTACAGAGATAAGGCTTGGCTACACAGCCCAGGTTGGACTTGAATTTGCAACCCTCCTGCCTCAGCCTCCCTATAGCACCACCACACCAGGCACCGTAAGGTTCTCCAATCATTTCTTGTTGTTGTTTTTGCTTGTTATTTTGCAACGCGGCGGGGCAAGTGCTGGATGAAAAGCCACAAGCCCAGATGTTCTTACCCTGGCTGGGCTTCCTTTAGGCAGGGTGGTACGGGTGAAAGTGCAGGGTTGCAGGACTGTCCTTGTTTATCAAGGGACACACAAAGACACTCATGACGTTTCCCAGCAGCACCTCTCCCAGGAATCTGCTGAACTACATGCACCAGGGCCCCTGCTGGCGCCACCCACTACCCAGCACCTGCACCACCAGGGGACCCTTGGGGACCACAGGGCTTCTGAAGCTCACACAGGGACCTGACTGTTCTTTAAGAATCCAGGAATGCATTACAAAAAAAAAAAAAAACCTGTGAGTCAAACACAAACAATAAGAACCTCAAGGTGCTAACTGGTCCCAGAAAGCACACTTAACGGTGAGGCTGTGAATGAACCATAATCATGAGGCATCTCGGGAAGCAGCCCGCCTGCTGCTGCCACTACACCCTGGAATTTAAGAATGAACCATTAGCCTCTCCGGAGACCACAAATCACACCCTGATCCTGGCAGAGGGTGACCTCGGAGTGCTGGCCTCAGATGCTCCCTCAGTTAGGAATCACGGATGCCCGAGTCAACTTTCACACCCGGCCTGGGAAGCCTGGGTGATTTCACAGAGGAATCACCGCTCCACCGTGGTGAATGTCAACACGCCGCTTTGTAAGAGAAGCACGATCTCCCTATAAGAGCCAGGCTTTGGGTTCTGTTGCCTAGATCCAGAGTTAGAGTATTTATAAAATACTTCCTGTTTCCAGATGTATTCGTTAAAAAAAAAAATTCCTCTTTTTTTATTTGGCTCGGCAGCATTAGCCTAGTATCTCGCCCCCTTGCTGAAAAACTGAATGAGCACAGAATTTAAAACGGGCAAGCACACGCATCGCAGCTTCAAAATGCACTCAGATCCCTGTGTAGAAGAGAACAAATTCCAAGATGGTGGCCCAAACAACGAAAAATTAAAAAATAAATAAATAAATAAAAGAAGAACTTATGTTTTCCCAGATGGGAAGGAGCCAAACTTTTTATTAGTAACTGTAACCGGCATTTATGGGCTTGGATTGGTATTTAAAGCATCACTTTCAAGTGCAAAAATCCAGCCAGAGGCCTGGCTGCCAGCTCACTTCAAATGTTTTCTTTGCAGCCTCAGTTATATAATGTGACAGTTCAGATAAGGCACGCAGAGCAGGCCACCATTAACAGCGTTTTGCAAAAGAAAGTTTCTGCCAGGAGAGGGATGATGTCAATGGCAAGGGAGCTCCCTGCGTTTCTGTGAAAAGGACACAGGGCGGGCAAAGGAACCCTCAAAGCTCCTGGGTGATCTTTCACCCCATAGGCGCACGGGACACCATAAACCCCATTGTTTTGTTTACATGTGGGGGGGCTCTTCTCTCCCTCCAAGAGCATCCAACAGCGTCGTTACATTGGATCTGTTTCTGCAGACTCTTGTTTTTTCCTCTGGGGTCAGCACAGAGCTGGGAAACCTGAGCCCTACCCCCTGAGACATCAAAAAGGAGCTTGATTCATTGTGGAGATTTCACAGCGTCCTGAAGGGCAGCTAGGAGCTTGCTGTTTCTCGTGGCGATCCACAGAAGCTGCTTTATTAAAAGTACTTGGGGCTTCCTAGGATACACACAGCCATGACTGCAGAAGTCACCCCCAGCACCTCCGGTAAAGAGGCAGGAGAAACAGAAGCCGCTGCATCTCACAGCGGTGACCTCTGTCAAGAAGAACAATGATACTGCACTTAAATTCACTCGCAGCCACACTATAATTGGTGAGGGGCTGATTCAATCTTGACAGTAACTAAACCGGCAGATGAAGTGCAGTTTTAGGCCAGAGATCAAGCCTGCGAATGCCTTGGGAAGGTCGGCCTACAGTGAAATACGCCTGGAAGGGTCTGAAGGCGGAAAGAAAGGGCGCAGGCCGGAGTCATCTCTGATTTTCTAAACAAAGAAATAATAGCAAGATGTGCCTGCAGACTTGGACGCCCCTGCAGCCCCCACTTAACAGCACCGCTGGCTTTTGAAAATCACTAAAATGCTGTAAGTAGGTTGAGCAAAAGAGGAGAGGAGACACTCAGGGCTGGGTGAATGTGCATTTGTCACACACAGCAGTGGCCCCCTGGAATTCATTCATTTCAAAGGATGACTACCCCACTGTGCAGCCTCGCAGGACTCCTGAGAATCCCTTCCAGCTCTGAGTCACCTACTGAATTTTCCTCCCTGGGCACAGTGGCTCTGATGCTCATCGATGTGGAAAAGATGCTAACTACCAAATGCTCCGGACCAGCAGCAAGGAACAGTGTTGGAGCCTCTTGACTTTTTCCCCAAGGTCTGCAAGGTACAATCACACAACAGATTCGAAATCTCCACCAAACCCATTTTGTTTTAAGCAATGAGATGCTCCAATCCAGCATGAAACATAAGGCTATTCCACAGAGCATTCTGTGATTAGTGGGGAAACGGGCCAGCCATTCATTTCAAGGTTAGCATGGACCCTCAGACGCCAGCCCAAAAGGCTACAACCCTGAGCAAATCTAAAATCAAAAGCCTATATGCATTCTTGGTCTACATCCAGTTCCCGATAGTAATATGTTTTCCTGTTTAGTCATTTAAAAAAAAAAAAAAAAAAACTATTCTCCTCCTGGTCCCCTTGTGTGATTCCCCCAGAGCCACACAAAGACAGAGATGCATGCCAGTCCCTGTCGAGGGTCACAGACAAGAAACCCAAATGTTCACCTCAGTATTAGCACGCAAATCCGGGGGTCCCCCCAAAATGCTGGCCTCTATCCCCAACGGAGGAGGTGTGAGCGAGGAGGAGGAGGAGGAGGACGAGCCCGGATGAAGGGAGGCAGGAGACAAGGGAAGCTGGAGGGAAGAAGACTAAAAAGATTCCCTGTCACCCAAAGGTGCTAGGAATGCCAGCCAACCCTCCTTCGCAAGGAGCCACCAGGAAGAAAAGAGGGGAGAGAGAGAGAGAGAGAGAGAGAGAGAGAGAGAGAGAGAGAGAGAACGGAAGAAAAGAAGAAAAAAAGGAAAGAAGGAAAGAAGGGGAAGGGAAGGGAAGGAAGTCCTCCTCGACCAGCTGGGCTCCACCAGCGGAGACACCTCCGTGGGTCTCTCTTAGAGGGCACTTTGGGAAAAACGTTCAACACCTGCACGCTGCTCACAAAAGCTGCAGAAGGCACCCAGTCCTCGGGGTCTTCAGAGCACCCGGGGATTCCCTGGTCTGCGTGGGGAGGGAGGGCTCTCGATACGGCGAGAAGCCTCCCGTAGGTGGCGGGACCCAGCCGCGCGCCCTCGAGCTGCTCAACCCCGCAGAGCACGCGTGTCCGCGTCCCCGCGCGCCGGGCTGTCCCCAAGCCGCCCCCGCTGCAGCCCGCCCCATTGTCTGAGACGCTCGAAAAACTTCGCAACTCGCCCCACACGGACGCAGAAAAAGAAATACACAACTCAGCCAGAGCGATCGAGACCCGCCCCAGACTCCGGGGCTCCGGCGACCCCTGGGTCCCTTTGCAAAGCACGGAGGACATTTCTCCCGAGGAAAAAAAAAAGCAGCCCCTCCCGCCGTGCCTCTCCGCCTCCCCCCGGGGTGGGTGTGGGGTCCTCACCTTGCACACCAGCTCCTCTCCACTGTGCAAATGCACCGCACGGAAAACGTGGTCCCCCTCCAGAGGTTCCAACAATAAGTACTTCCCGATGGAAGACACGCAATGCGACAAGTTCGGAGTCTCAGGCGGGCTCGGGGAGCCGAGGTTCGGGCTGAAACTCGGGCTGGGTTCGGCGGACCTTATAGACGACAACTCTTCGAAATCCTGGGTTTTGTTCCGCGATCGCCCATATCTCGCTATTGTGATGGGGGTGGACCTGTGTATGTTCATGGGTGTGGGGATCGCACACGACCAACACACACACACGCGCGCGCGCGCACACACACACAGCCGGCTGGAGAGAGGAGTCGCGGGCTAGCGCTGCAGGCTGCAGGCGCCTCCTGGACGCGGTGTTAGCAGGGGAAGAGAGGGGAGGGCGTAAGCGAAGGGCCACTTGGGAAGAGAGTCTGAAGCCCCCGGTGGGCGCCGCTGGCACCCCGTCTGCCGCGCGCCCCGGCTCCCAGGAGTGCTCGGTGCGCAGCCTACTCGGGTCCTTTTGTTATCCAAAATGTGCAGAATCGCCGCGCTCTTCGTTTCTCTCTCCCTCTTTTTTCCAACGTGGATCTAGATGAGAAATAAAATTCGGAGCTGCCGAGCTCAATTCCCCGAAGCGATCTCTGGGTGCCTTTCCGGAGCGCAGAGGATCCTTAGTAGTTTTGTGCAATTTTCCAGGCGCGCACGGCAGTGGCTCAGTCTGCACGCGTTAGAAACCAAACAAAAAAGAAAAAAAAAAAAGGAAAAGGAAAGAAATTAAGCACGGGTCTACCGGCTCTCGCGACGCAAGGCAGCCAGAATCTGCGCTGCACCCCCTTTTTTGGGTGGAAAGGGTGGGGGGCGTGGAAGGGAGGGGGTGGCTGCAGCCCGAGAGGGCAGTTACCTACGATTCAACTGTAGATGGCGTCTGAGGCTTTTCCAAGATCACAAGAGCGCTCCAAAAAAAAAGAAAGAAAGAAAAAGAAAAAGAAAAAAAAGAAAAAAAAAACATGAAACAAACGCACACAAAAAGAAAAATAGCGAAAGAGCATTTAACTTGGAGCAGTCAGAGCTGCCAACAAAAGACTGCAGCTGGCCGGGCGCGGAGTGTGCGCCGGGTGCAGCAGGGACGGCGACAAAGCGCAGGCGAGCGCGCAGCGGCCGTGTCCTCTGGGAGCGCAGAGCCGGGAACTGGGGCTCCCGATCGTCCCGGCACGAGCTCGAGGTCCTGGGGGAGCGGAGAGAGGATGCTGCCCCGACCCGCGCTGCTCCGTCCGCTGGAGAATCGGGGTCTCGCCTTGGAATAATTTGCAAACACTTCGTCTTCCCCTTTGTACCCCGAACCCACACTGCCCGGCGGTGGAGTTCGCTTTTTTTAATTCTTTTTTTTTTTTTTTTTTTTTTTT
>PVJX010019254.1:0-21255 GCA_004027295.1 Dolichotis patagonum | reverse complement strand
CCCGACCCCGCGGTATTAATCGTCACTTACGTGGCCGGGGATCTCGGAGCGAGCCGGGCCGGGGTGCGCGCCGGAGTGCGCGCGCTCGGCTCCCATTCACTGTCACCGGCTCGTTCCTCGCCTGCTCCCCGCCTCTGGCGCGCCCGCACTGGCTCCTCCTCGAGCCTGCCCCGCCCCTGCCCGGCATGCTGCCCTCTCATTGAACCAAGCGCCCGTCAATCAACGTCCGGCTGCCAGTCCCTGGCGACTCCCGCGCCGCTCCGCCGAGCCCGGCCGGGGGCGCTGGCGCGGCTGCTCGCTTCTTTTATTGCTTCCCCGCTCTCAGCTCGCCTTGCCCTAGTGGGCGAGGTAAACAAAGTGCAATATATCCTTCCGCGCGCGGGCACTCTATGATGGCCGGGCTGGAAGCTCCTGGGAGGCGACACTGTGTCCCCAAGCAGCCCGGGTGGCCTCAGCTCTGCTGTTTCCTGGGGACCCAGTTCCTGATCTTGCACTTTCGCGGGAACCAGCCTCCATGCGGCGCGGACCCGCAGCTCGGGGGTCTGCAGTACGCGCGCGCACGCTCAGGCCGCGGTGGACCTGGAACCGTGGATCCTCCAGGGTCTGTGTCCTCTGCTCTCTCCAGCGCTTCTCATTTAAACAGGACCCTATTGCAGGCTCTGCCGGGGTCACCGGCTCGCGTTCTCGCCCCTAGCTCCGACCATTTCCGATACCTCTGACTCCGCCAACCTCATTGAATCAGCAGTTCTCCCTTGGAGGGCTTGGAGGACTTGGGCTTGGAGGGAGCTTTACACCCTCGCCTCCGGGAAGCAGCCGTGGCCCCCCGCCAGGGTTCCCCGGGGCTCCCTCACCCAGCACGTGCAGCACGAGTGCATTCAGTCCTGGGGTTAGACAGACGAAAGGTTGCGATTTCAATCCCAGATTGTTCTAAATTGGGGGGGGGGGCGACCCGGAGCACTGGCTGGGGCAGGAACATGGGATAGGGGACACTATCTTCCCTAATGCACCCTGATGAAAAAGAAGCAAAGTAGTCAGGGGCAAACAAATTTTACCAGAGATGGGAAGGGGGCAGGGTCAGACCTGGGAGTGGGGTGCAGGAGGGGCTGTGGGAGCCGGCGAGGTCTTTGACTTGGGCAGCTCAGCTTCCCAGGGCGCAGGGCCACAGCGTTCATTGTCTGCCGCTGCGCGCTTGGGAATGGAGAGAACTGCTTCTAACTGCCCACCTGGGACAACAGGCACCCTAGGCATGGAGAGTTTCCGGAGGTTGGCCGGAGATGAGAGGGGATGCTGCTGATACAGGTGGCTGCTCTAGAGCACAATTTGAAAAGAAGGTTTGTATCTCTTCCTGCCCCTGTCTGGGGCGGAATCGCTGATCTCCGGGGAACCACCGACTCTCTTAGACTGTTACTCCAACCACAAACTGAGCTGCGTCCTTTGATCCGTTTTTACCCCATGAAGACAGAGGCCAGAGTCAGAAACAGCCCAGGGCGAGCTCTGCAGACAGACAGTCGCAAAGCGCAGTCCCCGTTGCTCTGTGGGTGGCCTCCAACCATCTGGGTCCTCCCTGGACTTTGGGGAGACCTGTTGTCCAGCCCCGGCCTATGATTTCAAATGGAAATTCAGTCTAGACATATTTTCCTTTCTCTGCCTGGGCCCCTGTTTGTTCATCTGTAAAATGAGAAGCATAACACAGCCCTGCTCACATCACATGACGGTTTCCTGCTGTTCCAGGAAATCTATGGAGGCTCCCTCTAAACTGCTCTCTATGCTGGGAGTTAAGGACCCAAACACGAGTACAACTTGGTCTGTGCCACCCAAGAGCTCAGAGTCTAGCCCTAGAGAAAGACTGAGAAACAAATAACTTCATTATGCAACCATGGGTACAACATCAGGTTCTCCAGGGAGCACAGAGCAGAAAGATTTTTCCTGGACTTCAAGAGAGTCTTCCCAGAAAATGTGGGTTTTTTTTTTTAAATCTTGAATTAATCCAGAGCAAATATTTATTGAAACCTACTATGTGCCAGACCCTGGATATGGAGACACAACAATTTAGAAGATGTATTTCATTTCTTTGTGGACTTTGAAATAGTTCTGAGTCACAAGATGAAATACATAAGAGATGAATGTTGGCATTTCAGGCAGAAAGGAATGTGCAAAAACAAAGGAGTGGGATGTCCTGAAATTTCTAGTAACTGGCCATGCTCTAGGATTGGTGACTGGGCAAGCATGTGGCCCAGAAATTGAATTTGGATTGGGTTGGGAAGGGGCTAGGGGAGCTGATATATATAGCAGAAGACCATATGTTCAAGTTAGACAAGTTGAGTCAATATTAACCTTGCATTGGAAAGCCATAGGAGCTGAATTGGGGTTCTGGGAAGACCCTGCTGGAATAGAGTTAATACCACAAGGTGGCCCAGGAGAGAACACCCCATCACTTGAACAGAACAAGCAAGACACACATATAACACTGAGTGACGTGGAACTGATGGTACCCATCATTGGTAGTGAATTTATTACTTTTCATGAATTTATTCAGCAGCTATTGCCCTGCCTCTTCTTAAAGGCCAACTTCCTAGCTGAGTTCTGAATTTGTTGATCAAATTCAAGAAGCTATTGGAGTGCAGGATAAATGACATAAGTTATATTGAGGAACCTGACCATTTGTTAAGCTTGCTAACTCAGTAATTCAAGGGATGAGGCCTTCGAATCACTTTGGAAAGGAATTTTAAAAATTGTATTAAGCGAAACAGTGAAAATCTTCATTTATTTAATTTTTAGCCATGTTATCTTGGATGAATTTAGAATACCTTAATCTATAAAATAGAGATATGATATAAATTTCACCAGTGCATGAAAATTATGGGAAATGTGTTGGACATCATAGCAACTAAGTTGTCATTATTATTATTATCATTATTATTATTATTGGAATACATCCACAGAAAACAATCCAGCATGAGATAATAAAAATAATAGTAGGTAAAATGTTTATAGCATTAATAAGACACATGGGAGTTGTTAAATACCCAGTTACAGGAATGGTTAAATACAATATATGGCTATGAAAAAATATGTGGCAATTAAAATAATGATTATATAATTTTTAAGGATACATTTTAATGAGTCTACTCCATACTAAAATGGTCAAGTCCAGTTGTTGAAGGTCAGTGGTCAGTAATGTGTGCTTTCTGGGACTTCCGCAGTTGTGAGATGTGTTTAACTACAGCTCTTCTCCCTTCAGGGCCCTTAGGAAACACAGTGGATATTTGCTGCATGTGAAACCCTAAGCTAAGTGCTACATTCATTGAGCAAATAAATATTTTTTTAAGTAAGGCACCAAAACCACTATTTCACTTTAAGGGTAAAACCTACCAGGGGCAGAGACACATGCCTGTCATAACTCTTTTAAAAAATCATTTCTGAGATCAAAAACCTGTGACAAACTTCCAGGATGTGTAGCGGAGAACACCAGCTAAGCAGATGTATTGACAGTGTCCCATCTGACTGCAGAATAGATTGTTTCCATCAAGATCTGGGTGGGGGGCCGGGGATTTAGCTCAGTGGCTTAAGCGCAGCCCTCTGAGCTCATGGAGTCACTGCCGCAAGATCTCCTCCACTGGGAGACTCCCAGGCATGAATTCCTTTCTTACATTTCTAGGAGCCTGACAAGTCTAGAATCAAGGCCCCAGATTGGATTCGATGTGAGGGCTTGTGTTCTGGGCTCTCACTAGGGTCCTGACACTGGACAGGAGGCAGGCATCTTGGTGGCTAATCCTATACACAAGGGTTCTACTGTCATGACTGAAACACCCCCTACCCTGAGACCATGGCCCTGGGATTAGACTCTCAGCATCTGAATTCTAGGGTCAGGAGATGATATGCAGACAATAGTGACCATACATGGATCTGACGTGGACCCTCGAGGCATAATTCATTGGCTGGGATTCAAGAACTTCTCAACAAATTCATCTTACTCTTCTCAGTTAGGCACCCACCGGGCGCTCTCCGCTCTAGGGTTTCCCTCTGCTCTCAGCCTCCTCCACGTGTGGCTGCTCGGTTCTGAATCCTTCCTGCCAGCTTCCCTTCACCTGGCTTGATTCAAGGTCTGGGGAAGAGTAAGCCCACCCTCATGCCTGCAGCCTCTGGGTTCCACGTGATCCTGTGCATTGTACCGGGTCCAAATGTGGAGATGCATGTCAGGCAGTGATTAACCAGGCCTATAACTTGCTAAAGGGCCCTACTGACTATATTAGCCCATGTCAAACGGCTCCATTACTTTAAATATCTTCTCCACCTTTAGTCATAGCTGTATTTTAATTATATCTTTTCAGTGCTAACCCCACCCACACCTTTCTCTTTGGTTTCTATAGAACACTTCAAATTATTATCCTCACTTTAGATGAAACAACCAGGGATGCAAGAGATGAATTAATTTATTCCATGGTAGCCCATCATTTAGTGGTCTTGGAAGTTGCATCTGTGTGTGTGTGTGTGTGTGTGTGTGTGTGTGTGTGTGTGTGTTTGTAGAGTCTGTGCTGGGCAGTTAGGGGACAGGGGAATGAGTTTACCCTGAAGCTATGATTTCTTGTTATATCACATTACATATCATCAGACTTTCTAGAACTGACTAAGCCTTTGGTTTGAGCGGCCCTCCCCATAGGCTCCCATAACGGTGATTTCCTTTCTCATTTTCTGGGTTTTTTTTTTTTTTCTCAGCAGTTCATAGTCAGTAAACACCTTTAATTTACAAGGTGATTCCTACTAGTTTTCTGGGAAAAAGAACTACCGAAGTGTTAGGGGTCCAATGTGCTGAGTTCGTGGTCTCACAGCACAGAAAATCAAGCCAAGAACTAAAAGAGGAATTTAGGAGAATTTCATTGGAAAAGAGAAGAAAGAGAGCTCCCAGTCTTTCAGGAGGAGTCCCGAGTAAGTACCCACCAGGGAGGTATTTTGTATGGCAAAGTTGCAATTTAGACACAATGTGGGTCAGACTACAGCAAACGTATAGGATCACAATTACTCTGGCTTAGCTAATATCAATCCAGTAGGGAACTGAGTCACATAACAGGGGTGCATGGAAAGAACAGAGGCATTTTTGGGAAGGGTTGGGTCCAGCTGTTTGGCTCACCCACCTCTGCATCCGATGCCTGCCTGGGCCTACAGGACCGGGTGGTGCTAATTACATTACAAATTCAAGCTTCTGTTTATCTCTAGGCAGCTCACAGACCTGGCTAGTGCATCTCTATCTCGGGGCCTGGTGCTGTGCACTTTCACCTCCAACCACAATTTTGATGTGTTTTCATCTTCTGAGCTGACTGTCATATTAATTTCCATCTAACTTAGCTGTCTAAACAGCATTACTTATGAAAAGATGGCTTTTTGTTTGTTTAAATGTTTCTAGCCAGGGCATGTGATCTTTTTAAAATTTGTTTTTATTTATCTATCAGATATTTTATTTATCTGATAAATGACCCACTGGAAAATTTTACTATATAAAGAAGAAATGCCCATGATGGAACTAGTTTTAGTTTTATAGTTCTCCTCCTTGAGGAGAAATACCTGTTGAAGACTCAACTGACAGGAGATCTTAGAGATTCTGTGTTGGTTTCCTTCAGGGAGAAGAGGGTGGGAAACAAACCCAATGCATGAGATTTTCTGGGCATTGCAAGCTGTCTGCCATCCAGGTAAGGGTTCTGGAGCAGCCCATAGGGACAGCAGAGACAGGTAGAATGAACCAGCAGGTCCAGGAAGTGCCACGCATTTACATATTTTCCACAGAGCTAGGTTACTGTAAAAGGCTGGGTGGAGGGTGTTCTGGTAAATCTGTGTGTGTCCGCACCTGGCCACAGGCATCAGAGGACAGACCTCCTTTCTGCTTGCCAACTTATGGAGCTTTAATAGCACTTGACTTCCCGACCCTTCCTGGGTGAAGTGGAGATAACATCTTCCTTACAAACAGAAGAGTCTCAATCCCATGATACTGCTGATTCCTTCTGGATTTTAAAAGCTAATTTTCAGCATGTAGAAAGAAACCCAGGCAGGTCCCCAGTAGACCAGTGTCGGAATAATGCTGAATTGTGTATCAATTCCATTTAGGCTCCAATGGAGCCCATTACCGTCTTGGCTCTGGACAACCCTGAGATCTTAGAATAATGTTTACAAGAATTAATAATTGTGCCAGGTTTACTCATTTACAAAGCACCCGTGTATTTTCTTTCATTGAATCCTCACAGCAAACCCTTATGGTGACTTTCATGACAAGACAGTCGATGACACTGAGTCTTGGGGAAGCTTTGAGCCCATGAATACAAACCCACCATATTTATTCATCATGCCATGACACTTTGGTGATCTGGTGCTCCTCTCTGCCACTTTCTTCCCCCTCCTCCTTGTCCTCCATCCTTTGCTCTTTCTCTCTCTCTGTTTTTTAATTCTCTTCTATAGCTCAATGGCATCCTAAATTTAGGACAATGCTGGAGTCGTGAATTGAGTGAGGCCTTCTGCATAGAGTTTTCTTTGAATATGCACCAAGGGTTGCAAAACAGGAAAGATTGTCTGGTCAAAAAGGTGATGTCTACAGACTAGTAGTTCCCAAGCCTTGGATCCCAGGGTGGGCTTGCAATGCAGGACCAATGGCTCAGACTTTCACCACTACATGAAGGCATTTACCCCAAACATTATAGAAGGAATCAGCAATGACCTGACTCACACTGCATAATCCCCATCCAAATCTGCAAATGTGTACACCTGCCTTGGTGGCTAGTAAAATGCAAAAATGTAAACAAATAACTGCTTTCATAATACTGGAATGCTTTTTCCTTTAAGCAATTTTAAAAATACAGAGGTATACTGTGGCAACATGAAATTTTGTATCATTCTGTAAAAGAACTTACTAGTGAATGAGACATACAAAAGAGTTTGAATCTAGGAAGTAAACCACTTTCTCAGTAGCGTACTCACTCAATAATTCCAAGGTTTAATGCCTGACAGACCTGACAGAAAGCATAGCTAGAAACAAATGCAATGCAAAAGTCGACCAACCATCATTCGAGAAATGTTACTGAGTCCTTCCTCTGAGATTGAGCACTCTGCAAGCTTAGGTTGACCAAGCAACACCTTAGCTTCTTCTTCCTTAATCTGGCATAATCACATTGCGTATTTCATAAGGTTGGTCTAAGGATTCGATGGCATGTGGGTAAACTCTAGTGCCTCAGTGGTAGTGCACGCTAGTTCGCATCACTCGTACCACCACTCACTGCTAGTATGTCACGGCTTAGCTCTCAAACGCCTCCAGAATTGTGTGATATAGCTATAGTAGGGGAGCTATAGCTGACTTCATCGCCCCTAGGAGATGAGACCTGCTTGGAACTGAGCCTCTGGAGAAGTGACCTGGAAGTTTCCTGTCTCTGGCTCCTCTCTTCTCTCTCTGCTCTGTTCTCTGACTGGGAATCCCAGCCACTCCTCCTGTCTAACACACCTGCACCTGCACTCGGGCGTTCAGTCTCTCCCCACCAGGCCAGGAGCAGCAAGCGAGAATACACCGCATCATTACTTATCTTTCCCTTCTTGTCCTCGGTGCAATATGGTATTTTAAAAAATAAAAATTTACTGCAATGGAAAATATATCCACATTTTAAAGAGTATATAAGTGTTATCACTGTTCCTCTTTCCTCAGCCTCCACATGGTGGACCTGGCCGTTTCCCTTCCTGATTTTCTTCTGTGGTGGAAGAAAAGAAGGAAGGGAAAGAATATGATACATAGTTAGTGTCTGTGTGTGTGTGCGTGTGCACATGGGCATACACGGCCAATGCTTTCTAAACACTACCTCATCTTTTCTCTATAGTGATGGTGAAATGCAGAGAGAGCGTACCCCAATTTTACAAAGACAAGCTGGGGCTCAATTGGAGTATGCCTCATTGTTTGTTTGGTATGGAGCCGAGGCAGAGCTCACACTCAGAGGAGACCAAGTTCCCTGCTGTGACCTTTCTCCACCAACACTGATCAGTGCAGGCGACAGACTCCCCAGCTGGCTTCTCGTCAAACCACGGTGCATGAGTCAGTGCAAGGTAGCAGGAGAAGTGGCTTCAATAAGGGGAGTTTATTTCTCCCAGATCAGGGGGCTGGAAGCCTGAGGTCGGGGTGTCAGCAGGCATGGTCTTTCCTGAGTCTGCGCTGGGCTTGCAGCTGTCACCATCTCTCCGCTTGTGCATGGTTTTGTCTCTGTGCTTCAGAGAGCCTGGTGCTTCTTCTGTTCTTGCAGCGATGCAGCTCTATTGGACGAGGGCCACTGTTACAGCCTTTGTTAAGCTGGGTTCCCTCCTTGAAGGCCCTGTCTCTAAGCACAGTCATTTTGGACAGCAGGGCTTCCACATATGAATGTACAGGGTGACACAGGTCAGTCTGTTATGCACTGTCATGGCCCCCGGGAGTCTGTTGCTAAGGACTGGTTATATCCTTGCCGCTAGGGTTTGCGTGGAGTTGAGGCACATAGTGTCCCCAAAGTAGTCTCAGCATGAAGCCTGCTGGAGAGAATACCATGATAAAATGCAAACAAAATAAAGACAATGGATTTGCATGACAGCGTTAGAACTGTCTTTAGCAGGGGATGAACGCAGGACAGCGATCTACCTGGACTTGAAGTCTGATTGGCACATGCACAGATCACAGAGCGGTGTGTGTCAGAAGCAGGTCTCGTGCTGGCACTGTTAAGAGGAGGTTCCAGCTCCTGGGGTGACAATCAGCAGTCGGGTTGGCTGAGGCCGCAGCCAGAACACAGGGCATCTGAAGGCTGCTGCAAAGCACTAGGTCTTCGTTGCTCTGTCCAAATTCCCCTCAGCCCTGGATGAGAGATTCCAATGGCCCAGAGAGCACACCGTGTAGTAGAAAGTGCACTGAGGCAGAAGCTGAGCTAGACAGAATTTCATGCTTCTTTTACAGAATTGAACTAGTTACCTATTTCTGAATAACCAATTGACTCCTAGCATGCAGTGGCTTAATACCACACAGATGCCTTACCTGTGTGGGTCAGGAACCCATGTGAGGCTTTGTTTAATTGAGTCTTGTGACTGGGCACTACTCACAAGTACACACCTGGACTGTGGGCTCTTCGGCAGACTGAGGGGGGTGGAGACGCTTCAAGGCTATTCACATATTGATGGTAGGGTGCAGGTCCTCAAAGGACATTGAAGCGAGGGTCTCATCTCCTCCCCAGAGGTTAAATGGAGGCCACTCATCCTGCAGACCTAGTCACAAGGAACAAGCAGAAGCCCTGTGGCACTCACAGGCTGTGTTCATCTCATCTTAACCTCACATTCCCCAGCACTTTTGCCAGATTTTCCTCCTGAGAATCAAGTGATCAGGCCTCCCCTAAGCCAACAGGAGAGGTTTACACAGAGCATAAATACCAGGAGGCAGTGACCACTGGGATCGATTCTACAGGATGGCATAGTGGCATGTTAGAGTAGAGATTATTATGTTCAACAGGAAAAAGAAGAAGCTAAAAAGCTGGTGATTGACATCAAGAGAGTCAGTATCCTTTGGATATCCTCAACAGATTCATCAACATGGCTCCATGATCAGGCGATGTGCTGCCTCTGCCATCTTCTCTACCCCTGCACCATACTTGTGCCTTACCTGGACTCTAAGAGTGGGCAGATTGCTCTAATTTGAAGACAAAGAGGCTGGTGAGACCCAGGGCCTGGTTTTCCCTTTACATCCTCAGTGCTTAGGGTAGGGAGAGATGCATGATGGCTTTCATCATTGTCTGTAAGATAAGCCAAGTTATCAGTGATGTTATTGAGGCCAGAGAGACCTGAGAACAGCCAGTATTCTGCTCCTCTATGGCCCCCAAGGATCCTCAGTCTGTGCCTGGGAAAAAGAGGCTGCATCTGTCAGGCAGATTCCAAATGCTTGTTGGATGTTTCTACATGATTACTTTTTAACTCGGCATTTCACAACTCAAATGATTCCATTGTGTTCTGAAAATCTCCCTAATTGAATGTTCTCTTTGTCAACCCCAAAAAACTGCTAGTTTTGCAATAAGATTCCCCTGGCACCTTCCCTGGGAGAGTCAGTGCAAGAAATTCATTCACATAACAACACATAGAGTGACAAGCTCTGGATAGCTGGCTCAGTTCCATGGCTCGGTCACCTCCTAGAAGCCACGCACTGCCCAGGTACTGGGCACGGGGTGGTGGATGCTACATGAACTGAGGATATCAGATCAGAATCTTCTTCCACCCTGTCCTGTTTCTTCCTCTGAGATGTGTTTTTCCTGCCATCACCTTCTCACAAGATTGTCTCTGACACACAGTGTGACCCAAAGGAGAAAGAGCAATGTGGAGTTTAAAGATGGCCATGAATGCTGACACTCTTCCCACTAGGAGAAGAATCTGGCCCTGTTCTCCTCATCTAATCTAGTTTGAGGCCACTTGGACCAACAGGAGGATAGGGATGACACACAGCCCATTCCAAGTTCTGCCTTGGAGATCTGGGTGCTTCTGCCTTAGTCCCTCCAGTCTGATCAACCAACTCACCTGCTGGGGAAAACTCAAGGGCAGTCCCAAGTGGGGGGATAAGGTGTAGAGGGGGAGGTCCAAGGTGATGGTGCGTCACCCTAATGGGCTTCGGGCATGTGTGAACACAAGCACCACAGGAATCATGGGGTGATGGGTGAAAGGAACACTTTTGCACTGTTGGTGGGAATATAAACCAGCCAACCACTATGGAGGTCAGGGTGGTGATTCCTCAAAACAGCAAAAATAGAAATTGCATTCCAACCAGCTAGTCCTCTTCTAGGTATCTTCCCAAAACAATTAAACACATCATTTTACAGTGATCCATGAATATCCATTATTTTTTAGCAGCACAATGAATAAGAGCAAACTCTTGGAAACAGCCTATATGTCCATTGACTGGCCAATGGATAAAGACAATGTGGTATTTGTTTATACCCAATGGAGTACTACTGTGCCATAAACAAGTATACTCTTGAGTCATGTGTAGGAACGTGGATGCACCCTGAGGCCATAATAATGTTAACTGAAGTAAATCAGACACACAGGCTTAGATATCACTGGGGCGCCGTTTCGCTCATGCAAGAGGCCCAAAGTATAAATAAAGAGTAAAATAAGCAATGGAGCTTAGGAAGTTGGGAGACAGGTCTTTTTCAAAAGGGAAGGGATTGAGAGATGGCAGGGAGAGGGACGAGCAGAAAAGGGAGTGGGAAAAGAATGAAGCTGTGCTGTGCTCAAGCACCAAATCGACAATGAAAAATAAACACCACGCTCTGCACAAATGGACTAATGGATATTAATCAGTAAACGTAAAGTGGTGGTTGTATAATAAATGGTATTCACTTCCGGGATAACTACAACAGGGTAGCGCCGTTGTCTTCCAAGTTCTAGAAGCAAAGGCCTCTCAGAAATCTGAGCCCCAGGAAACAAAAATATACCCATGGCAATCTCGGGTAAGATGATTATTATCAAGCCTACGTTGAAGGAACTTCGAAGCCTCCCTGTCCTGGCACAGGGGGCTAAGGGAGTCTCTTTACCAGCTTCTCTGTGCCGCAGTATGCTTTGTGGGTCAACACGGATGTTGAGAGAAACAAATCCGCTAAGAAAACAACGATTTCTGATTTTTTTAGGAGGCTCACGCGCTCATTGAGAGACTTCAGTTCAGTGTCGCGCTGTGCGTCTGCTACATTCAGAGCATCTACTTTTTCCTTGTTTAGGAAAGAGCTGAATGTGGGAAAGTCTTCTCCTAAGGGCTTGAGAGCTCATCCGGTCCTTTGAAAAGCCCTGGACTGTGATTCCGGACACTTTACGTCTGCTTTCGCTGTTGCTGCTTTGCTGTGTTACCCATGGTCCACCTGAGTCAGCTCACTGGGCTCAGCCATTTCACCTGCAGAATAGACACTGATTCGATTGACCCAAAACCCTTCTATCTCTGGCGCTTAGTATTCCCAGGAAGAGCTTGTTGAGGCCTTCCTTTAGGATGCACGGTAGCCTGGCCACTAGAGCAGACTTTACTAGAAAATGAACAACATCTCTCCAAGAACTAACACAGTGACTTCTTTCCTTTAGGGATTTCAGTGAATATGCAGATAAAATGCTTTTTTCTCTTAACATCAGTAAATTCAACTCTTTTCTATCTGCTTTTTTCTTTCTCCTTCTTTTTTTTTTTTTTTTTTTTGTGGTAGTGCTGCTGGGAATCGAACCCAGGACCTCATGCATGCTCGTCAAAGGCTCTACCACTGAGCTACATCCCCTGCTTGATTTCAGCTGCGCATAGCTGACAATTTCCCTTGCAGATGAGTTACAAGGGTTTTCACGGGGCTGGGGAGACATGAGTTGCTGCAGCTGTAGCATAAAATTCTCCCAGAAATCCCTTTTGGAATTTTTCAGGAAATATTGATGTCATGGTAATAGCTAATATTTTAATTGCTAGAAAGATGACCTTATTTCTTGCTGCTTTGAGCTATGCCTTGTATTGTGTGGTAATGACCCTTTGTGTTCCTGACTATGCGGCACATATATCTTGATCAGCTCCGTAAATCTTGCTGACCGCTTATGACTCATCTTGGAGTCTCGCTCCTTCAGGAACTCCCGGGTGCACAGCTCAAGCCTCGCCACGCTGTGCTGTACTGAAATTCTCTCTGCTTCTTCCTATTTTCAGCCTGTAGGTTCACTGCAGGTGTGGATTCCATTCGGTCATGGCTGCACACGTACAGCTGAGACATGACCTTCTTGTACTGGGCTCACGTACTCACGTGGTGTGGGCACACTGCACTGAAGTTTATAAAGGTTTTGTGCTGTTATTTGTGTGTAACAGTTGCGCTGAGGCTCAGAAAGGAAAGTGACTTTCTCAGGCTCTCCCAGCCACAGGCCAGCGCCCCACACAGAGGCTTGTTTATGTCCCTCTCCACATCCTCAGAGTATGGGGGCTTCTCTCTGGCGGAAAGGAGAGAGTTCAAGCCCTATTCTCCCCACGGACACATAGCCTTTGTTTTCCACGTCTGGGAAATGCCCCAGGATTCCCTGCTGCGTTACCCTGGGAGACTATTGCTCAATCCCAGCAGCTGTTCGGGAGGAAAAGAAAAAAAGGCTGAGTGTGTCATACATGCGAGGCAATATTGAACTGGAGATTGTTAATGAGCGAGAACTCTTTTGTTGTGCAGTTCTCCTTCCAGTGAGGTCTAGCTCTTAATTTTTCAGTGGGCGTAGCAGGAAGTACGAGTGTAAAAAAAAATAAAGCATATATATTACTAATACTGTTGCTATGTAAAACAATATTTGGCCAAGATGGCTAAGATATGATTCAGCCCTTGTTCATCAAGTTGCTAAATATTATTTAGTGAGTGGGGTCACCATATGGTTTAACTCAGTTTCCTCGGGAGACTGAGTGAAATACTGTGTTGGATATAGAATTTGGAATTGCACACGTCTCCGGAGGAAGCTGCTGAGTGCTAATTCCATTAAGTCTTCGTGCAAAATCTACACTGCCCGTGGCAAAGGGAAATATCACAGCCCTGCATGTCTTGCTCAATGAGGTTGGTTCCTCTGAGAAGCTGATGGCAGAGTGGGCAGAACCGCACATCTAGACACAGATGCAATCTTTGAAGAAAAATGTGTGTGGGCAGGTACAGTACCAGCCGGGAAAATCTAAATGACTGAAACCTATGACTCAGAAATCTTAAATTGCCTTCGAATTAATGTAGCGCTCTGGGGATGACTCAGTTCATTCATGTCCTCAGCTCACAGGCTCAGAAGCCTGCAGAAGTGGCTGGGATCCAGTGTTTGGAAGAACAGACCCTGAGCGGAAATGGGTCCCAGGCTGCGGGGTGTTTTGGGTGGGTGCAAGAACTGGACAGTTGGTGAGTAGGCTCCCATCTTTCTCAGAGATGAGTGACCTCGGGCATGTGAAACTCGTTCTGGATCCAAGTTTCCCTCCCTGTAAAATAAAAAAAGAGTGATTATGTTTCTAAGTTTTCATCCATGTTTATATTCTGACTAGCCAGGGTCCCAGTGCGAAACAGAATTTTCCCCAGATGGTTCAAGCAAAGAGATTTTTACTACAGGGAGACCGTGCAGACATAGGTGTTGGGTTAGGAGAGCAGACCAGGAAGACTAAAGCACCCAGGGACCAGTGGAAGCTGCAAGGTATTCTGACCCACAGACAAAAAGACACAGGGAAAATGATGTGGTTGGCACCCAGCAATAAGAATCCTCAGGGAAAGCCAAAGTCCCAGGGAGAGGACAGAGATGAGCCTGCAGGGGAGAGGGGGAGGGGAAGAATAGTGTTTTAACCCGTGCTGCCACTTTGAGCTTGAAACCAAGAGGGACCCACCCCCAGGGAGGAACCCCAGATTACGTCTTCTGCAGGGCCCAGTTTTCAGTGGCACAGAGCAGAGCCAAAAAAAGCACACAGGTTGGACAGGAAGTAGGTAAAAACAGACAAAAAAAAAACCAGCACACAGTCTCTGCCTGTATAGCCATTATGCTTCTAAGTTAGGGCAAAGAGCAGAACACGGTGTGTACTTCCTGAAACAACTCAAGGATGATTCTCAAGCAACCCAGGTCCATAGAGTAAGAGCCAGCTCTGGCTTATTTGCTTAACCCATCAGTGTCCGTCACGATGTGGTCCCATGGAAAATCAGGAAGGATTTGGTGCATGGAAGTCCGATCACAAATCAACATTCATACACATCTGTGAGTGCAGGATGGTGCATGGTTGGCTCTCAGTCGATATCTGTGAATCAATAATGGATGTGTAGGTTCAAAACAAATTATGTAATTGCTCGGATGAAAAGTTTTTGCAAACCTCAGGCAAACCCTTGGAATCAGAGTTCTCTTAGTCATTCCGAAAATGATTTATGGTTGTCATTGCACAATCTGTAAATTTCTTGGACTGTGAAAACGTCCTTGACAATGTGAAGTAATAAATTAATAAGCGAGGAAGGGCTTAAAAGAGACATTTTCTGCCTGTCCTCGGCACTGAGACATTCCTGAAACACGCAGGCTCACAGAAGTGGAATGTGGAACTCACAGAGTCCAGCGAAAAAATGTATACACATTTCAGGAAAAGAAAAATAGTCTGGTGTGTTTTCTAACAGATGGTGTTACCCTCGTATGGGGGACCCTAGAGGATGTCATATATCACAGAAAACTCACTACAAGGCCAGCTCTTAGAGAAGAAATTGAAAATGCATGGGCAGCAAGCTCGGCGAGCAGCAGTCTGCTGTGCTCGTGAATGTCTGTAAGCTTAAGGCCACCACTTCAAGCACCTCTGGTCATTGTAGAGGCCAAAGCCAACTTGTATTAATTTCATGCTGTCTCAATAAATTTAGTATTAAGATACGTACATAAGTTTTTCTTTTCCTGAAGTGTGTATTCATTTTTTTTTTTGACAGACTCACATTTATGCACTCATGAAATCACCTTGCCACTGGGCAATGACCTTTCCAATTTGACGGGACAAGTGTGAACTCCTATTCTTGCTGTCTCTCGGCTTCCTGAGTTGAGACAAGTCTCTGACCAGCTCAGCTTCAGTTTTCTTTATTTCCTACCCCAGAATCATGTAAGAACCCAGCCAGTGACAGATGTTCAGGGTCCCATCAACTGGCTTCCAATAGCTGGTCACCTCTACTAGATGCCTCTCTTTACTGTGGTCCTTGGAATTTCTTGGTAAAGTAGAAGGAAGAAAAAAAAAAGGATGTAAAGTGCTTTACTGAGCATGCGACGCTTTTCAAAAAGTCACCTCCTATGTTATGGAGAGAAAGCATAGGAAATGGTGGAATTTACAAAATAAATCTCAATCACCATTTCTTTTTCATATTTAGGTGCTTTTCATATAAGGTGCTTACACATGGCACCTTAGCATATGAAAGAGGGTCATATTTATGGTTGGTGTCACACTAACTCTTTCTCTTTCTCTCTCTCTGGCTATTGGAGCCAGAGGCTCACCATGCAGTTCAGGCTGGCCTTGAGCTCACTTTGCAGCCCAGGCTGGTCTCAAACTTGCAAGGATCCTCAAGCCTCAGCCTCCCGAGTGCTGGCTTTATACTAACTCTTCCCTTTAACGGCTCAGGTGACACATACTGCTGTTTGTATACTAAGAACTATTCTCCACTTGCCTTGACAATCAAATCCAATCCCCCCAAAGAGGCTGAAACACTGCACCTCACTTCCTAGGCTGCTATGTAACTAAGCAAGGCATGTGTACAATCCTGACCAGTAACACGCAGAGGAAGTATCCCTGGGAAATGTTGAAGATAATTTCACTCTGCAGCAAAAAGACAGTTTCCCAGGGAGAAGGCCCACTCCTACACTGTGTGTTTGTCATGTGGCATGTGATGGTTATAGCTTTGGCAGCATCTGAGAACCACAGAGAGAAAACCAAGAGAACAGGAAAGAAATTGCCTTGAGGCCTGGTGTAACTGAGCTGTGACATGACCGAGCTTCTATCTCAAGAATTTTTGTGCTTAGAGATTCATCTGCCAGTGCTTATTATCTATGCCACAGGCGTGGATTCTGTTCCAGGTAGCCAGACGCACTGGAACTGAAATACTCTCCGTAGATTTCTTTTAGGGGAACAATGGGGTCCCCGTGTCCCTGTCTCTTCTCTCCAACTGACCATTAAAAGTATGAAAATCCGAAACCACATGTCAGATACTTTTGATTCCACTAGTGTTGCACTTACTCATCCAATCAGTGAATCAGTCTTTATTTCTTCAATCAATTCAGTATGTGTTCACTCAGTATGTACCAATTGTTTAGTCCACTGGTTGACATTGACTGACCTTGAATATCTTCTTCTAGCATCATAAGTGACCTTGAAGGAGTCTTGCTGAGGTCTTCCTGTTGGTCTAAATATCCTTCTGTACCTTCTCAGCAGTCACTAAATCCATTTTGACACCTGTCACGTTGTACTGAAATAATGTATCTATCTGCCTTTCCAACTGCAATATTCCATATCTGCAAGCTTCATTTTCATGGACTCAGTCAATCACAATTTAAAAACACTTAGTTCCCACCTATGGGACTGGCAGGGATACTAGTACAGGTCTATGGATTACAGGTAGAAAAGTGGATGAGTATGACTGATGCACACTGCATACATGTGTGGAATTATCAAAGCAAATCCCATTCATGTGTACAATTAATATGAGCCCACAACTATTTTTAAAAATTGCATATGTCCTGAATGTGTTCAGAAGTTACCATTTTGTCTTAGTCTCTTAACAATACAGGGTAAGTAGTGCTTATACAGTGTTTGCACTATATTAGGTGTTCTATGTAATATGTAGGTAACTTAATGCATACAGGAGAATGTGTGTAGGTTATGCAAATCCTATGCCAGCTCATCCAAGGAACTGGAATCTTGGTATTCTTACAGATCCTGAAACCAGTATCTGATGACTCCTAAGGATTACTGAAAATAATGTTTAAATAAAAAATTTTTATTGCAAAGACACATGGCCATTGATTTCCTTCAACATCTCCTTTACTTCAACAGATTGAGCCTCTCGTCCTTGCTGCTTACTGCAGCAGATCTGGAGGCCTCTTTCCTGAGTGTCCTGGCTACCTCAATGTCCTGAATGAACTCAAAACCTTGCCCTTCTTGGTCATTTTGACTTTGGAGAGAAGCAAGGAGTCATGTGGTGCCAGATTTGGAGACTAAGGAGGATGAGGACACAGTGCCATGTTTTCACAAGCCAGCCTTTCTGTTGGATGGCTGTCAGCAGCCTCTTTCACTGTAATTTTGAGCCCACCTGGAAAAGACCCTCAGGAAACAGGACTCCAGAGCCGCTGCAGAAAGCAGCAAGGACGATGGGATGAGTGTGTACAAAGCAAGGGAGAGGATTTGGGAGTTGGGGGGGGGATTCATAGCAATGAGTCTTTTACTGTTGCATATTTTAATTTAAACATTCACTGCATATTTTGATCATCCTCTGTATGTGACTCCTGAGATGAAGATGAAGCTCCCACTCTCACCCCAAAAGCATAGCATGGAAAAGAAATCCGATTACTAAAGTGGATGGGGACACAGCATCATATTTTCATGAGCCGGCCTTTCCTTTGCATGGTGCTGGGCACCAGCGTTTGCTGTATTTATAATTTCACCTTATAAAGTCACTCAGGGAAGGAGACTCGAGGACTGATGCAGAAAATAGCAAGAAAGATGGGATAAATGTATCTGAAAGGACAGGGAGCATTTTGAGGGGCATTTATGGCAATGCATCTTTTTCTGTGATAAATTTTAAAAACACAAACGCTCATCATGTAGTTTGAAAAACCCATGTCTACTTTTTTCTAAATACTGAGACTGATAAATCATCCCTGTCCTCTTTCTTCTCGTTTACCTTCTCCTCTTCCTATTGCTCCTGATTTTCTTGTTATTTTAAAGCGTTGGGAAACTCCTGCCATCTGTGTGCACCTAAAGCTCTTTGTAGATCAGCATTGGGAAGGGGCATCTAGAAGGATTTTGAGGTTGATAACATGGGCAGAACCGTACCCTTTAGCTCTGTATTCCTAGTGCAGCACCTAGACAGGCCACTTAGCAAATGTTTACTACATGAAAAATCTGTGCATCAGGAAAATATATTTTATTAAAGCGACAAAATTGACCAGAGGAGACCAATTTTAGATATGAGTCATTACTGTCTTGTCTAACATTAGGTAATAGTGATGCTTCATAAGTATCTATTAAGTAAATAATTTATACTTATGAGGCATCTGGAATATAAAATGTAAGATTTTGTGTGTTGGGGAGCATGGTTCAATTCTGATTTGGATTTTTTTTCCAAATTAGATATGTGATTTCTCAGCCTCATCTTGTGACTACTTTCATCTTTCCCCGATGCTTTGAAATACCAACTTCATTATATAAAACTGTTCATATATAAAATGGCTCATTTCCTGGAATCTTCTCATGGCCTCTCACTTACGAAAGTGCCACACAATCATAGTTTGCGTTCAGCTGTGTGTATTCACCTGTCTATTTTCTACTCCCTGTGCTGTCCCACGATACATAGGCATTTAAAGATCTAGATGAACTTGGATCTTAAATGTCCAACTCCAGAAATATCTCAAAGTTATTTTAAAAACCTGAGACAGGCTCTAAATGGGTTAGCTTTTGAGAGACACTGTAGCGCCAAGAACCAAAGCGTGATTTTGCAGTCAAAGACCCAGAACTAAATGAGTGACTTCACAACTTCCTTTGCGAGAATCTTGACCCATCATTGCGGATCAAAGGGAAACAAGCTTCTATTCTTTTATTTAAATATGGAGGGAATTGTAACATGGATCTGTCTTCCACCCTGGTGAGCGAGCAAACTCAATACAATGATACCTGCAGCAGTTTCCTGAGGTGAAAAGGGTCCCAGCCACGTGACAACTGTGGTTACATAATGCACAAGAACTGAGGTCCAGTACCAGAAGGCCAAGTTCCGAGAACTGCTTGGATGAATGACTTCTGGATCTCCCATCTTCAAATCGCCTCCACTTTTGCTTCAGTGCTTTAGGGAGCATAGATGAGAAAACACCTCAGGGATAGCTGGTTTTATTAGGAAGTATTTCCCAGGATCCAAAGACACACACACAGCACAACCATAACCTCATTTAATTGACCTCGGCATCTTCGTCTGAGTTATTTTTTTAAACGTGTTAACCTTGAACCACTGAGGATTTAGCCTCCACAATGAGAAATAAGCAAGACCAGTGTTTAGTGGGGAAATGCTCTTGCACCGTGCATGAATGACGGTTTATAGGAAACACCTTGGGGGTTGTTTCTTTGCTGGGAAATGCTCACATTCACCTTGAACAAAGAGGAAACGCTGATACTCTCGGTCACTGTGCCAGAAATTACTCAGAGAATTCACTAAAACTACCTGTGATCATTTCATGGTGAAATTCTAGTTGCATTCTGTGGCATAGGACCTAGATGACTCTACTCAAAAATGGTTTAGAAATTAAAATTATTTTTAAAATTTAAAAATTTTACTGTGTGTATCCAAGTACATAAAAGGACATTTTAAAGCTTTGCATTGCTTATCTGAAACATTAAAAAGATTAAGAGGAATAATTAGCACTAGAATATATTTATGTAGCTTACACAATTTCTTAGCCATTCATGTCTTCAAGATTAAGTCACAACATTCCTCAGAAAACATGTTTAACATAGTCTAATTTTTAAAATATATTAATAAAATTGTGTCCAGACTTCAGAGTTCCATTATGAAACAAATATATTTGAAAATTGGCTTGCAGAACTGACTGATTTGTACGGACAATATTTTTAAAACATCTGTACATATGCTGATGAATTTTGGAGGATCAGAGCAAATTCTGTTTGTTCTGTTTATGGGGAAGAAATCATTCATACTGTTCTCCATATTGAAAAGTATAAATATTTCACACCAAATATCATTCCAGGTCCCACATTTTCCCCTCCACTCCGAGCACCTTCTTCCTTCAGTATTTCACCAGATCTTATAAATCACTTGCCAGCTGTCACTGCACAATGCCTCTCTTGCTTTTCTAGGGACGAAGTTTAATGTCCTCTTGTTGGCCAGCTTTAATAATTAGTACCTGTCAAGAACTTTGAAAGCTGTAGGGTTTTTATTGCCCTGTTTTTAAGAAGGCTATCCCGTTTGTGGAACACTTTGAAGATGTCCAACCAATTATAACCAAATTTAGAGGCTCACTTACAAAACATTTAATGATATTGTAAGGAAGGTCAGTTTAAAAAAGAAAAAGAAAAAAACAAGAAAATTCAGTAGATTTACACAGTAGTTCTAGATAAACCAAACTTCTTTTCTTTGTCTTTTTTTTTTTTTTTTTTTGAGACCAGATCTTGCTATGTATTTCAGCCTGTGTTTTTGTTTATTTTATTTTGGTCAATGGTTAGAGGTTGTTTTGTTTTATTAGTACTATATTTTTATAGTACATAATTAATACACTCACTGTAGGAAATTGCTACCTATACATAACACATTTCAATTCTTTATTTTTCCCTTCCTTCCATCCCGGTTTTATTTTCCCATTACTAGATTCATTTATCATGTAAGAACTTACAATTTTAATTATCATTTTTACAAACTAAAAACCATATAATACTGTGTAGTCCAGCCTGGCTTCAAATCTATGGTGATCTTTCGGCCTCAGCCTCCTCCCATGTGCTGGGGTTACAGGTGCACATCACCGTGCCCTGTCAACCAAACATTTCTGAACTCTGACTAAAAAGAGAAGCAAGGT
>PVJX010019253.1:0-35166 GCA_004027295.1 Dolichotis patagonum | reverse complement strand
ATGATTTTGATGGGTTTTCCTTTATAGGTGATCTGTTTCTTTTCTCTGATGGCTTTTAATATTCTGTTCTTATATTGAATTTCTGGGATCTTGATTATTATGTGTCTGGGTGTAGCTCTGTTTGGGTTGTAGGTGGCTGGAGTTCTATATGCTTCATACCTCTGCATATCATTTCTTTTTTCTATGCTTGGGAAATTTTTCTTAATAATTTCTGTGAATAGCCTTTGTAATTCCTCTGGTTTGATTCCTGCTTCTTCATTCACATACTTTATTCTTAAGTTATAGATCCTCTTGTCATCTTCCAGTCTTTGTATCTTTACTGCCTGCTCCCTTGTTATTTTTAAGAGATCTTCCCTTTCATGACCCAACATTGCAAGCCTGCGTTCAATTTTTGATAGTCTATTTTTGGTTTCTTTCAAGCAGTTTTGCCAGCTTTCTATAGAGTCTTTAGTTTCCTGATAATCTCTTTGAATTTGCTTCATGAATTCTAGGTTTTTTCTGAATTCTTCATTAAATTTTTCTCTGCATTTGTGTCCCTCCATTCTTCTGTCTGTGTCTTCTTGAGAGGTGCCCAGCCCTTCTTTTATTAATCTACTTATCTCTTGTTTAATTTGAATTAATATTTCAGTTTTGGTCCCGCTTACGAGGTCCTGAAGATATCTCTTTATGTCTGCTAGCTCTGTGTTTGATGTTGCATTTTTGCTGCCCTCAATCTCTTTTGTATTTACCTCTCAGGAATCAAATTTGTCAGGGTTGGGGGCTGGGAGTTGTTTCTTATTTCTCCCTTTCATCATGTTTTTGGTTCCTTCCATACAAGTGTACAGTGTAATGCCCAGACCCTTTTCTTATTGGTTAAGGCTCCTCTAGAGGGTGCAGGCTAGGAGCTTTAGCCCTCTTCAATAGGTTATCAGAGATTAGAGTTCACCCACGGGCAGTGTGCGCTAGCTCCTCCCTTCGGGGCCAGTCAACCTTTGTAGGCCTTCACTGTGTCAGTATGCACTGATCTCAGGGAAGTAATATTGAAGTGACTCACTGGGTCCCTGCCAGGGGCTCGGCCTAGTCCAAGCAGATTCCACCAATCCACTCGGTGAGGGGAACAACCAGCTGAAGCCACTTCCTTATGGAGTTAGGGCTGTCCTGCCCAAATCCAACATGTCGTCCAGTCAGTTTCCCCTTTCCCGTGGGAGGGTCTTATTCCCATCACTCACCGAGTGTTGATGCTGGTCCCCGTGAACTGCAGGGCTCCCCGAACTCTGACTTCAGCTCGGCTGTGGTAGGAATTCACGGTGTCTCTGGGTGGGTTGAGTGCAGGGCCGGTCCGGGTGAGCTGCACGCAGGGCCGTTCAGCTCTGCGCTCCGGCGGCTCAAGCCAGTTGCTTTGGTTCGGATCCCTTGTTCAGGTCGGGCAGGAATTCAAGGCGGCTTGAGGATGGCGCCGTGCTTACTGATCTTAGCTTCTCTAATGGTAGTCCCAGGACCTCATATTCGAGTGGTTTTTTTCCTGGGTTGTGAGAGTCCATCTCTATCTGTTTGGGTCTCTCCAGGGTGTTTTATTCTGGCATTTGAGCTGCCTCTCTCAGAGAGGGTCTCTCTCCTGCTACCTACCAGTCCACCATCTTGTCTTCCTCCGAAAGCATAAATTTCAAAGCTAGACAACCAGAGATCTTCACTATCTGTCATATTGTCTCTTGTTTTCTTCCAAATGGTTGTCCTTATCTTTGCATATGGGGAGCTCATACTTAAATAACATAGCCAATCTTTTCACAAGATGTGTAGTTCACTGGCTTCCACTTGCTAAGCAGGGGGGAGGGGGGGACACAGGGCGGGGGACAGGACGACATGAGATGTCTGATTCTCAGCCCACATGCCGGCAGAATCACAGCCGCACCCCCAGAGAGGGGAGGAGTTTCTTGTTCTCCTGGCACCCCGAGTCATCCACACTGTGCAGGTCCTGATGCACCAGGGTCTGTCTCCTTCGGGCCTCCAAAAGTCTGCCACACTCATGGCCGCCCCCCAAAGAGGGAAGGAGCTCCTTGTTCTCCCGGCACCCCGAGGCAACCGCATGTTGCAGGTCCCGAGGCGCCAGGGTCTCTCCCCTGCAGGGCCCCCAAAGTCCACCATACTCACCTGCTATTTCTTTCTGATAAATTGACCATTCCATTTCCAAAGTTCTGAAATGGTCAACACACCATAGAAAGAATTCTTTTTAGGCTCCTGTTTGAAACCAGCAGCTACAGCAATCTGCTGGCCTTGCTTCAGGGCCACAGCAGGAGACTTTTTAGTGTGTTGGTGGCAATGTCAAGATATTTTGTCTTTAATCCAGAATATTTGGAAATTTGAAGTTGTCTCAGATATACTTTTAAGGCCACCACATTTGTGATCTCAAGTAGTTGTTCCTGTTTAACACAGTCAAAAGTTGATTCATCTGACTTATTCACATATGAGTTGCAGATATGCTTCTTCCAGTTTAGGGATCTTTTGTGATTTGAAAGTAGTACTCAAACTCTTGTGAAAACAGAAATAAGTGACCAGCTGGGAGAAAGAAAGCCCTAGCTCAGCATCTTTCAGAATCTGTACTAGTGTTTGGGACATGTCAGGAATCTCAGTGTTGCCAGGCATGATGGTGCGTGCCTGCAATCCCTGCACTCGGGGGGTTGTGGGGGAAGATGACTATGCGTTCAAGGCCGGCCTGGACTGCAGAGTGAGACTCTTTACAAAGACAAACGAACAAAAACAACAAAGCAAAAACCGCTCAGTGTTCACTTGTCACCATAATTCTTTTGACTTTGAGTGCAACCACTTTGTCTGCCAACTTGAACATAGTTGTCCTTCTTCCCTGAAGTGACAGATCGAGTTGATTAAGCAAGTTGAATGTTACGAGTAAGCAAGTTTTACAGCTCATTTTCTGTGCTTCCAGTGGTGTTTGTTTTTCTAAAAGAAATCTCCCATACCTCAAACTCTGGCCATGATCTGCTGTTACAGCATGTCCCCCAAAGCCTTGTGTGCTCACAGGTGGGGCTTTTCAGAGATGTGAATATGGATTAAGAGTGTGATAATTAAATTAGTCCTCTGACTGATGTAGCATATCTCTGGGCATGGATATTTGGACAGCCCACCCTGGGTGTGGGTGGTATGACCCAAAGGGTTTGTAGCCTTGATGAGATAAACAGGAAAGGGAGGCCAGCTGTTGCTACTTGCTGCTCTGCTACCTTCTGCCTGTCCTGCCATGAACTTTTTCCTTGTGATGCCCCTCTGCCTTAGAGCCAGTTGACTATGGACTGAAACCTGTAAAAACTGACCTAAAATAAACCTTTTCTTGTGTGTGTTGGGTATTTTGTGCCAGCAATAAAAAAGTAAGACAGCTACCCTTAAAAAGCCATCTCAGTTTTATTTCAAGGAGCAGGCCTGTCTGGTCTGTGTCCGTCTCCTCGCAGAGCTATGTCTACAGACATGAGTTAAGAGCAAGTACTCTAATGTGTTAATCACAACCTATGAAATGTGAAGGTAACACTTTTTGGGCTAGTCAGCATTTCTGTAATAATGACACAATGCATAGATTCACATTCAGAAGTGACCTGTTTAACCAGAAGTTCATGATTGTTTAGAGAGGTGTGTGTGTGTGTGTGTGTGTGTGTACGCGCGCGCAACAAAAGGACTAAGGAGATGAAGTTAGGAGTAATCCCCAGGTCTTGGACAGAGTGCCTAGGTAAATTAGGTACTGTTAACTTGTGAGACCAGACACTTGCTAGAAGGGCTGGGGAACAAGTCCAGAGTGCTTTGATGATAGAGCAGTGAAACCAGAAAACTTTCCATTCATGGCAACTGCTCTACACATGTGTATACCTACAAAAGATGACCAACTTAGTTTTCCTAACGTGTACATTCAGTGACTTGAATAGTCCTGCAGCTGTGATGTTGGTTAGCAACAAAATCACATATAACATACCCTTAGGCACATCCTCTTGAAAAATGTATCATGCAAAAGCAAACCTTGTTGCCTTGCTGTCAACATTGGTAGACTCATCAACCTGGATTGTGTACTGTGGTGGCTCATTAATCCTGTCTAAGAGTTGTGCCTCAATATCTGGTTTGAGTTCATCTAGTTACGGTGCTAACCAAAAGAGGAAGACCCACCACCTTTTGAACTGCAGCCTCTCCTAAAGAGTTTATGACAGGTGTCCTCAGCAGCAGGCAGGATGAACTCTACTTAAGCTTCAGAAATGTGGTTAGCTACTAATAATTATGCTCTCAGTGTAGACGCATTCAATGAAGTGGCCTTCAATAATTGCTTCTGTTCTTGGTGCTCATATTTTTTTTAGAAACTTCAAAGAGTTATCTTTTAATGCAGGGTGCTTGATGTCCATGTGGTGAAGTAGTTCTGAAGGTTTCGTGGCTTCATTGGATAGCTGTCACTACATGTTACACAAAGTGGGCTTAGACAATGTAGATCACTTGTTGCTTTCAGCTAGCCGTGGTGGCTCATGCCTGTAATCTCAGCACTGGGGAGGCTGAGGCAGGAGGATTGCTGTGAGTTAAGGACAGCCTGCGCTATAAAGTGAGTTCAAGGGCAGCCTGAACTCCATAGTGAGACCCTGTCTCAAAAAGATAAAAAAAGCAAGCAAACAACTAAATGCAGCTTTCTTTTTGTTGTTGTCTTAGTCTTTTGTCTCATCATTGGGCCTGCCTTCCTTTTCAAAGAAGCTATTCAGTGATGTTTGTTTTTTTGCAAGAGTTCATGGGTTGCTACAAACTGTGGCTGAGACTAGTGCACAGTGGAAGAAAGAGGCACAGATCAAATAAATAAGGTAAATAAGATCATGGGCAGCTACACACAGAATAAAATAAGTGTCAGGTTCTGACTTAAAGCTGTACAATTGGCTACATCAGGTCACTTGCTACTAGAAAGCCTGCCACCAGATCAGCTTGTCACTTGATACTCACTGATAAAAGTGTGTGTGTGTGTGTTTTAAGACAGCATCTCAGTATGTAGTTCAGGGTGGCTTTGAACTCACTATGTATCCCAGGCTGCCCTCCAATTCATGATGATCCTCCTGCCTCAGCTTCTTGAGTGCTAGGATTACAGGTCTGTGTCACCATGCCAGGCCACAGACAGGGTTTTGATATGAGTTTGTGCAAGCAGTTGATTTGTTATGGTCTCTGTTCAAACCACTCTGCTACTGTTAATCTGCATTTTCAGCTACTCCCCGAAGCTGGCATCATTGCCTTAGCTCCACCTCAGCTCATCAGACATTAGATTCTCATGAGGAGCTCGAAATCCAGAGTTGTCACATATGCAGCTCCTAGCAGGATTCCTACTCCCAGGAGAATCTACATCCACCACTGATCTCCAGGAGGCAGAGCTCAGGTGGGAATGAAGGGTAAGGAACACCTGTAAATACAGATGAGGCTTTGCTCACTTTTGCCCTCTGCTAACCCTCTGCTGTGCAGCCTGGTTCCTAGCAGACCTGGAGACAATTTCTCTAATGACTGGGGATCCCTGATATAATCTACAGATTGAGACTTGACCAGTTTTTTATGTATTCATTTGTGTGTCTAGAATCATGTAGTTTTGTCATACCTGTAGTCTTATGTAACCCCCATCACAACAAGGACTCTCATGTTATACCTTTATACCTACATCCCTAAACTGGTATCATTTGTGTTCTCCAGCCTTATAATTTCTTTTTCTTTTCTTTTTTTAGTACCAGGAGTTGAACTCACAACCTCGCACTTGCCCAGCATGCGCTGTGCCATAAGCTATATCCCCAGCCCTCTCCAGCTTTATAATTATCTCAGTAGTGTCCCATAAATGGAACTATGAATATATAACCTTTCAGATTCGCTTTTCTCACTTAGCATTCACTCTTTCAGCCTCAACCATTTGCATGTTCCAATAGTTTATTTTCATTATTGAGTCCAGGTTGAACAATTAGCAAAGCTTTTTTTTAGTCATTCACCCTTTGAAGAGCATTTGAATAGTTCCCAGTTCTGGGCTATTATGAATAATGCTGCTTTGAGCATTTGAGTACAGTTTCTTAAGTGGAAAAGAGTCACCACTTCACTGGGATAAATGCCTAGGAGTAAATATGAGAATACAATTGCCGAGTTATATTGTAGGTTCACTTTTAGTTTTGAAAGTAATAGCCAGCTGCACTATTTTCCAGAGCGGCTGTACCATTTTACATTCCAGTTCTTCCACATTCTCATCAGCATTTGATATCATTGGTTTTCACCTTAGTAATTCTTTTTTTTTTTTTTTTTTGGTACTGGGGATCGAACTCACGACCTTGCATTTGCCAGGTAGGCATTTGTGCCACTGAGCTAAATCCCCAGCCCTTCACTTTAGCTATTCCAATACATGTGTGATGACAGCTCAGTGTGGTTCTAATTTTAATTTCTCTAATGGATAACATTGTGGAACATCTTGTCATGTTTTTGCTATCTGTACCTCTATATCTTCTTCTGTGAAAAGACTATAACGTCTTTTACCCAATTTCTAATTGGATTTTCTGTGTTTTTTTAGTGTTGAGTTTTGAGAGTTCTTTATATTTTCTAGATACAAGTCTTTTGTGTGATTTGGAGGTATTTTATCCCAGATGGTAATTTGTGTTGCCTTTTTTTTTCTTTTGGGGGGTTTTGAGACAAGGTCTCACTATGCAATTCAAGCTGACCTTGAACTCAAGATGTACCCTAGGTGATCCTCCTGCCTCAGCATCCCAAGTGCTGTGATTGCCATGTCTGGCTTGTCTTTTCATATTTTTACCAGGAGCTTTCACAGAGCAAAGGTTTTTTAATTTTATGAGATTTGGTTTATAAAATTTCTCACATATGATGCTTTGGATATCAAGTCTTTGCTTAGTCCCATGTCTTCTAAATTTTCTCCTATATTTATAGAAATTTTATAATTTTATGATTTACATATGTTTACATGTTTACATGTTTCATTTTGTAGTTATTTTTTGACCTAAGTTTAGGAGTAGGCTTATTTTTTTTCTCACTGTTTTCAACTTGAAATCAAGTATTACACTTTTGTTTTGGTTTCTATTGTTCATTGTCAGTGAATGGAAATGCAGTTGATTTTCGAGTGTTGGTCATGTATCCTGTAACTTTCTTTAACTCACTAGTTCTAGAATGTAGATTCTTTGCAATTTTCTATGCAGGTACCTTCTCATAGAGGGATAAATGGGGACTGTTTATTTCTTTCTTTCTGAATTGTGTGCCTTCAGTTTCTTTCTTGCCTTACTGTAGTGACTAGGACTTCCAGTATTAGGTTAAATCATCGCCTCGTTTGCAGTTGCAGAGAGAAAACATTCAGTACTTCACCACTGAGTGTGCTCCTAGGTGTAGGTTTTTGGTGGATACTCTCTGCGAGGTTGAGGGAGGCTGCTACAACAGAACCACTGCTGACCGGAGAGGTGACAAAGAGCAGCACCAGCAAAGTGCAAGAGTGGACAGCCCCAGGCTCCATGTCTAAGGCCAGGGTGGAGCTTGCTGCGGCCCACAGGGGATGGGCCTCCTGTGGCACAGTGGACAGGCAAGAAAGAGTGCCCCTCCTGAAAGCCTTTGGTGCAGGGCTCCCTTCATTAAGGTTGCCCTGCCCTCGCCCCTGTTCCCTGGGGAATTAGGGTCCCTATGTATGCATTTTTGAGAGACATGTTCAGACCATGGCACCTGCTGTACTGGGTCATGAGTGAGCATTGTATTTTGTCAGGTTTTCTTCTGCATATTTTGTGTAGTTATGTGACTTTTCTTATTCAGTGTGTTGCAAACTGAATATATATTCATGTTTTGTTTTTTTGAGATAGCATCTTGCTGTGTAGCTCAGGATGACCTTGAATTCATGGCAATCCTCCTGCTTCCGCCTCCTGAATGCTGGAATTATAGGTGTGTGCCATCATGCCTGGTTCACTGATTTTTAAATATATTAGATCAGCCTTATATAACTCAGAGTAAATCCAACTTGGTTGTCAAATATATTTTTATATGCATTGTTGGATTTATTTTGCTAAAATTTTATTAAGGAGTTTTGTAGCAAGCTTATGAGAATATTGATTTATAGTGTTTTGCTGCTTTTGTCTTTTTTTTCTGATAGTGTTAGGAATCAAGCATAGGGCCTTTTGCTAGGCAAGCACTCTACAATGAGCTAAGTTCCCAGTCCAAAACTCTTAATTTTTTGAAAAACAAAGTCTATGTTGTTCAAGCTGTTCTCAAATCTACTGTTCTCCCACTTTAGCCTCCTAAGTTTCTGTTATTGCGTAGTGTCTGGTTTTGGTATCAGTAATACTCATAAAATGAATTAGGACATGTTCTGGAAAAGATTGAATCAACTTTGTATTAATTCTTTGAATAGTTGGTAAAATTGTTCAATGAAACCAGTGAGGCCAGAGATGCTTTCTGGGGGTGGGGTAAATTTTTAAATTACAAATTCAATTTCTTTAACAATTATAGGACAACTCAGCTTATGTTTCATTTTGGCTGAGTTTTGGTGGTATGTTATTCTTAAGGAGTTGGTCCATTTCTTCTAAGTTGTCAAGTTTATGAATTGAAAGTAATTTTGAATATTTCTTTATCATCCTTTTAATGACTTCTGGATCTGTTGTAAGATTCCCTATTTCATCTTTGTATCTTTCTGTTTTTTCTTCCTCGCTTTGATACTGAGAACTGAACTGTAACACCAGCCCTTTTTCTTTCTTTCTTTCTTTCTTTCTTTCTTTCTTTCTTTCTTTCTTTCTTTTTCTTTCTTTCTTTCTTTGTTTCTTTCTTTCTTTCTTTCTTTCTCTCTTTCTCTTTCTTTCTCTTTTTCTTTCTTTCTTTCTTTCTTTCTCTCTTTTTCTTTCTCTTTTTCTTTCTTTCTTTCTTTCTTTCTTTCTTTCTTTTATTTTGAGAAAGGATTATGCTAAATTGACTGGGCTGGCCTTGCATTTGGAACCCTCTTGCCTCAGCCAAAGTAGCTAGAATCATAGGTGTGCCTGGCTGGGTCTTTCTGTCTTTATCAGTCTGGGTGGCAATATACTGATTTTACTGATTTTTTTCCGAAGAACTGTTTTCTGTTTCACTAATTTTTATACTGTTTTTCTGATTTCAGTTCCTTTCTACTCTTTCTAAAAGATGACTTTTTTTCTCTTCACAGATTCCAGCTCCATTTCCAAGGCCATGGGCCACACCTCAGTTATCCCTGATGCCCTCGACACCATACCAGACCACAGGTGGCACTGCAGGCCCTGGGCCCCGGACAGGCCAGGCTTTGGCTGCAGGCCCTAGGGCAAGGCCTGGTGAGTGGCTTTCTGTGTGCTTTAAGTAATTTCTAGATTACTGACCATACCTAAAACAATATAAATGCTATATTAGTTGTTATACTGAATTGTTTGAAGAATAATGACAAGAAAAGCATACTTGGTCAGTGCAATTTTTTTTTCTGCTTATTTTCCATGGTTGGTTCAATCTATGTATATAGAATCCAGGCATAAAAGTTATTAAGGTAAAAATCTCAAGAAGGCTATCATTGACCCCCAAGTCACTATAGACTGCTGACAGCACAAAAGTCAGTGGTTTAAGGAGGACTTGTCTTCCTCTCATCTAGTAGCTTGAAAGGCTGAGGGCTGCATACAGGTCAGTGGTAGTGCACTTGCCTACCATCTATGAGGCCCTGGGTTCCATCTCTAGCAATGTGCGTGTACACATACACATGCATGCATGCACATACGCACTCAAGACTGACATAAAAATGTATTTTTTTAAAATTTTATTTTAAAGGGGTTAAAATTAAACAATAAAACAGAACAAAACAGGACATAAGAAAGCATAAATTTCAAAGCTAGACAACCAGAGATCTTCACTACCTGTCATATTGTCTCTTGTTTTCTTCCAAATGATTGTCCATATCTTTGTATACAGGGAGCTCATACTAAATAATATAGCCAATCTTTTCACAAGATGTGTAGTTAACTGGCTCCCACTTGCTAAGGGGGCGGGGAACACGGGACAGGGGACAGGACGACATGAGATGTCCGATTCTCAGCCCGTGTGCTGGCAGGATCACAGCCGCACCCCCAGAGAGGGGAGGAGCTCCTTGTTCTCCTGCACCCTGAGTCAACCCCATGGTGCAGGTCCCGAGGCGCCAGGGTCTCTCCTCTGCAGGCCCCCTAAAGTCCGCCATCCTCACTTGCTATTTCTTTCTGAAGAATTGACCATTACATTTCTAAAGTTCTGAAATGGCCAACAGACCACAGAAAGAATTCTCTTTAGGCTCCTGTTTGAAAGCAGCAGCTACAGTGATCGGCTGGCCTTGCTTCAGGGCCAGGTAAAAATTTTTTTTTTTTTTTGAGGCTGGATCTTGCTGTGTTGCCTAGACTGTCCTTGATCTTGGGCTCAAGGAGCTGGGTCTACACGCATGTGTCACCATATTTGGCTTCTTTTTTTATTGCTGACCTGTTCCTTTCTGATGTGCTGTGAGTGTCTCCCAAATTGAAGTTTGCTGGTAAATGACCTGTTTGTGTTCTGCTTTAGCTTTGTCTCAGCTGCAACTGTCAGGAGGGTAAAGGCCTCAAGTTTCAAAGCCTGTAGGGTTTCTTAGAACATGGCCACTTCCTGGTCCCCCTCTACTCATGACACCCCCAAGACATGGTTCTGACTGGCTCTGCCTTCCTGTCTGATACGCTGCGACTGTTTCCTCTGGCTCCTGTGCTCCTAGTCCCTCCTGCTGGCTCCCCATTGCTGTGCCCTCCTGGAGGGCCAGGGGCTCTGTGTTCTGGTGCCCTCCGACCTGCTTGTGTCCTGACTCCCCCAGGTTAGTCTCCCTGTCCTGCTTCCCTCTGTGGGTCATTCTCTCCCTTTTCTTTCCTCTCCTCCACTACCCAGGGAGTCTTCCTTCTCAAGACAGGGAACTGGGTCCCTGTGGGCCGGAGAATGGCCACTGGGACTGTGGTTGATCTGCAGAGGGAGGTGGGGTCTCTGGCTAAGATAGTACTTTAAGTCTCCAAACCACAATTTTCCAGTGTTCCTGACCATACCCCTAAAAATCCTTATTTTTTATTTTATAGGACCTCAGGATTCCTGGAAAGATTCTCTAGCCTCCAAAGGACACTTTCAGATTAAAAAGGTCAGTGTATGTTTCTTTACTCACCCCTTCATACATCTACCAGTGATCTACTTTCTGGTTCTGTACAGAATTCATCTCCACCTCTCCTGTTCTTGGAGTGATCTCCTCTTCTCACAGTTGTCCTTCTGCCCTCAGCCACTCTCTTTCTCTCCTACATATGTTCACCTGACTTACCCTTTCTTCACTCTTCACCCAGTATCTTGTTTCCTGCCACTCCCCCCAAACCAGGATCTTTGCAGTCTCTCAGCCTAGACTCCTGTGTTTTTCTTTCTCTCTTCAGCTGCCAGATACATTTGTGCCTCCAGCACCAATCACTGCTCCAGTTAGGAACTTCAGCCCTGAGCCACCCCACCTCCTTCCAGCACAGTTCCCCATCTCCAGTGTGAGTCACACACTCCCTGGAGCTCCAGGGAAACTCAGCTTGCAGGTGAGAGCGACAGTGTGTTTCTCTTCCTGCGGAAAACTTTCGGCCCTCCTTGGGTGTGGCAGAGAGGAGATCCTGGAGCTGGGCCTTATTCTTTAAAGTAGAGTCATCCCTGAGATGAAGGCATCCTTACTGCAGAAAAGGAGAGCAGCCCTGATGCCAGCTCTGCCCTGTGCGTGTGGTAACATGATGGCCCTAGTCATTGAGGACTGGGCCTCAGGGAAGCTGTGAGAATGACAGCTTGGCTGCCCGTCTTTTCTCCCTGTCCCTTCCTTCAATAACAGCCTCAGCACCTGCCTCCTAGGAGGATGGAAAGGAAGGAGCTGCCCCCAGAGCATCAGTCCTTGAAGGCCAGATTTGAGGCACTTCTTCAGCGCTGCTCCCTGTCCACAGCTGATTTGGTAAGCGTGGACCTTCTGCACTGCCCTCCTCACACCTTCAGATGGCTCCGAGATGCCTTGGGATAGACCGGTCGCCTCACTGTGCCTGGAGTTGCTGACTGAAGCTCATCCTCTGTGGTGTCCATAGAGACTGGGGAGGCAGCCGAAGTGGGTTCTAAGTTCTGAGTCCTGCATAGCAGGAGCCAACAGCGTGGAGACCTAAAGGTAGCGGGGACACAGGAAGGAGGGTTGGCCTGCAGGTTGAAAGCTGCCATTCCTTTGCTCACAAGCCAGTACCATCCCTGGGCTTCCTCTCCTGTTGTGTGAAAGGAGGGAGGTGGCATTGAGCCTTGCTAGCTTTCCTCAACCCCTGCATAGGGGCTGGGTCAGGATCTGTTTCCCTCTCTGTAGAAGACCAAAAGGAAGCTGGATGAGGCAGCCCAGCACCTGGAAGGTCTCTACAAGAAGCTGTGTGAGGGGATGGTATGTCCTGAGTGTGCCTGCCCTGTACCCTCCCCCTCCCCCCATGGCCTTCTCCTGCCCACAGGCACTTTGTGTGCCAGCCTCGAGTGCTCTCTTGTGCACCCCATACTGCCAGGGTGGGGCTGGGCAGCTCACTAACTTGGGCTTGGTCCCTCCACAGCTCTTGCCTCGTGTCGTGGCTGGGCTCCATGAAGCTGCCCGGTGTGTGGATGCGGAAAGTTTCACACAGGGCCTGGAAGTCCATGCCCAGGTGGTGGGCTGCAGCAGCTTCAGCCAGGTATCCAGCTTCATGCCTGTCCTGAAAGCTGTCCTCACCATTGCATGTAAACTACAAGGCTGAGCCAGGCAGCCTCCTGCCAGAGGCCACCTCTGCCTCCTCCAGATGGAGTTTATTTCCAAGTTCCTTCCCCTGCTGCCCAGCTTGTGGGGTTGTAGGGCCAGTACCAGCCAGCTGAGGGCCTGCTTTCCACCCTCTTGTGCCTGTGACCTAGGTAGGGTCCATCCAAGGAGGTGTCGTCCCTGTCCTGGGTTCAGGGTGGAGAGCCAGGCCTTACTGTCCTGGTTGTTTCCCCTACCTCAGGGATACTCCGTTCAGGTGGCTCTGAGTCATTGCTTCCAAATCTACCTCTGCTGTGTCCCATCTCACAGGTCTTCTATTTTTTCCTTCCAGGGTTTAGGAGTCTGACTTTACCTTCACCCTGCCTCTGACTTTATGTTTTTAGGCTTATATTCCTCTGTAGCCCTGAGGGCTGCTAGAGTTGGCTGCTTTTCACCCTATGAACAAGCCTTGATGTGAGGGATGGGAGTTGGGCAGAACCAGAGGAAACTCTAGTCCCTTTGAACTTCTCATGTGCCAGCATTATGAAAGGGACCTAGGAGACAGGGAAGCTGGAAGGGGAGAACTGCCTCTTACTAGGAGATGTGTTAGTTTAGAAGATGGCAGCAGAAGGACCCCAGCCTCCTGGGAAGGGCCCTTGACTCCCAAGGCCGTGGGCTGATGGTTGTGTGGTGATAAGCCCCACCAGATAGGAGCCACATTTGAGGATGGCTAACTTTCAGCACTGCTTCTCACAGGTTGGGCCTTTCTCCCCCTTCTTGCCACACTCAGGACTGCCTTCTCTGTGAACTCTGCGTTTGATGCACTGATGTATTTAATAGTGCAAGAAAACTGCTGTGGTTTGGTGTTCAGTTGTCTCCCACTGGTGGCCTCCTCTGGGGCTGATTTTGTCATTACATCTTTCAGAGTCTCTGTTTCTGCTCCCAGCACCTAGTAAATTGGGGGGGGGTGCTGGGGAGGGATAAAGGGAAGGTAGAGTTGAAATAGGGAACTTTTTTAGTCCACTGCCGTGGACTTGCCGGCCACGTTGCCATGGGTGCACGCTTGGGTGTCCACCCGTGCCTGATGTTAGCTCCAGAGTTTTCTCCACACCACTTCAGGGCTGAGCTGCACAAAAGCATTGGGTGTGACGCCAGGGGGTACCGGACCTAATCCTGTTGTGGATCCTGTCATGTCTGCAGGCTGGATGCCTGTATTTGGGAGGGAAGGATTGTTGGGCAGTATTTGTTTGTAAAGCCACTTGCTCTTCAGATAATACTTGCACTAACTTCTATTGATGAAGCAGTGTGAGCTCCTGCAAAGTCCTTTCCCAAAGTGTCTTTGAAGCCAAGAGCCCATTGAAGGGAAGAAAGGCTGGGAGAGGGGATTAGTTTATTCAGCAGCTGTGAATTTCAGTGGGAGGTTGATGAACTCTGAGGTCTTTGTTTAAATTAAAGGGTGGGGGAGAAAAAAGCTGCTGCTGGAGCAAGAGCCCCGCTTGGGGCCCTGAACTAACACAAGGAGAAGTCTGAGCTGCAGGGAGCTGCACGCTAACTGGGAAGACTTTTCCCAAACACTTTCCGAAGTGGTGTTGTGAGAAGAGAAGGGGCGGAGCGGCGGATTAACATGTGAAATGAAGTTTTCATTGACTCCAGCAGGGGTAGAAGGCTATTTTAATGGCGTTTTGTTCCCCTATTTTCTTTCCTTGAGCTCTTTAGAGATATTGTTTTGCTAAGGCAGGCTTTCTTTTCCCTTCTTTCCAGTCTGAGGATTGGCTCTATGGGAGCCAACATAAATATTTCTCCTCCAGGAATGTGGGTTAATTAAAAGGAAATGAATGAGTGGAAGCATCCAATCCAGACCCACAATAGGCAAGTGCCCTGGCTTGCCCTCCCCTCCCCACCAGCAGCACCACCAGCGTGCTGAGGCCGACCTGTCTCTGTCTTCACCCTGACCATGCTAAGGCCAGTTAAGCTGGGGGTTCTTTTCATAAGAGCGAGCCCCATGGCGTGCAGGCTCACAGGCCAGGGACAAGGAGGAGACAGTGCTCTGCCCACCTTAGCCCGTGTTCTTGTCACTTCTCAGAACCTCCCTCTGCTTCCGCCACAAAGTAGAGACAGATGGGCTCCCAGAGACACCTGAGAGGAGGGTGGGGCCTGGGTCCTTTGCAGTCTAAACTTGTGAGACACTTGGTGTGATGGCCAGATTTCCAAGGTGTCTCCCCATGCCACAGTTCTGGAGTTGGCCATATTACTGAAGAGGGACGCAGCTGTGGTTTCTGAGTGTGAGAAAGGACCCGAGAGGGCAAGGTGTGGGTGTGTGTTTCCCTGTGTCTCCACCTCAGAGTGTCTGAGTGAACAGTGAAGGGGGGGGGGATGACTTCCTCTTTGTGGTGCTCAGCTAGGTCTGTCGTTCATCCTCCACAGGATACAGGGAGAATTTTCTGACAGCACCATGGATCTAGAGTGCTGACCTGGACATGTGGAATGTAAGTCCACTTTTATGTAAAGATTCAGTTTTGCCTTGCCACAGTGCACTTTCATATTTTCTAGCCTCCTTACCACATTTTCTTCATGCACGCTATCAAGTTAACGCTGGCAGATAGACAGCTTGGTGAAGCTGCTGCTTGATCAGGGAAGAAGGTGGCTTAAGAGGCCCAGTAAGAGCTGAATGAATGAGGAAAGACCTTCTTCTAATAAAGCTGGAAACAGCACTGAGGGACCTGAGGAGAAGCGTCCCCCGTGGTAAGGAGGGGAGCCTCTCTGAGCAAGTGTTGGCAGGACCAGAACTTGTGTGTGTGTGGGGGGAGCTGAGGTCTGGCCTGGGAACTGGCTCAGTGTGGCCTAGTGGAGCCCTTCTCATCCTGGTCAGCCCCCAGAGCCTGGCTTTTGTGGCCTCTGCACTTTGCCTTACCCTGGGAGAAGAAGAGCACAGACTAGATCTGTACAAGAGCTGCCTGGAGGCTGGGATGGCTGGGCTTTTGGCAGGGGAGCAGGCAGGAAGCCCTTGGGCTACAAGGTGGTGATGCTCTCTTCCCTGGAGCCCTGCTCCATAAACAAGTCCCTGCTGAACTGCTTCCTTCTGAGAATGGAACTGGAAGACTAGCTCCTGAGTGAGAGGGAATCTATCAAGGGATGATGATGTGCACCGTTTACTACTCCTTGGCAGATCAGCCTCCGTCAAGTCAGGCTAACTTGTGTAGGCCATCAGGGAAGCAGGCATCCTGCCATCCTGCTGAGGAGAAGGGAGGAGAGAGCCTAGAGGTTGTAGCTTTTATCCTACCCTGCTCCCCCTGTCCTGTACAGTAAGTTCAATAACTGGGGTGGGAGGGTGGCACATACCACAGTGACTTCAATAAATGAAAGTTCAAGGTGCATCAGCTTAACGGCAGCAAGATTCCTTGTTGAAGGAAGGTGTCCAGTGCCGACTGAGAACCAGCTTGTCCCTCCTGCGGCCTGCCTTCAGAGGTGCAGACCAGGGAATAAAAGGGAACTCGGGTTTATTTATCTCTATGTTGGCTCCTTCAGAGAAGGAGAAAAAGGTAAAGATTGGTTGCTAGAGGGAAGTAGGCCTGGAGCAGAGATGCTGACTTGGAAGGGTAGGAAATGCCTGGTCCTCTGTCCTTACAAGTCCGTAGACCTCTTGGTTGGGTTTGGAGTATTCTGGGTGACTCAGGCAGTCACTGCCCACTGGTGAAGTCTCTCAGTGAAGGGATGTTGAGGAGCAGGGCTTGGAGCCAATTCCACACCCAGGTCCATTTCCTCATGGTTTTTGTCTAGGAGTGAAGGAGGGAAAGTTAGGCATTCCTGTGGAGTCTGTCAGCAGCAGGGACTCAGCAGCAGTGCTTCTGGCTCTGGAGGAGCAGAGGCAGTGAGCGCGTGGACTTGGGGCAGACAGCAGGCAGGGAGCAACTCTGAGGCTGCACCGGTGCCTGTGAGTCCCAGAAGGGTGCTTTCCTCTCCGAGGGCTTGACAGGTGAGGTCAGGCCGAGGACATTAGGGAGGTCGGGGCCCAGGGAAAGATCAATCAGTGTAGCACGGTATCTTAGCACAGTTCTCAGACCTGCTTGTGGGCTGTGAGGAGGCCGTGGACCCAGGTCAGGGAAGAGGGCGCATAGGAATCGGGGAGCCCTCTGGCAAGTGGCAGTCTTTCCCTCGGGGCTTAGTGCAGGGTCCCCATCCCGAGGTTCTCCTAGTACTGGAATCTCTAACGGACGCCCAGAACAAACGGGGAAAAGAGGCAAGCGAAGGATCTTCAGGGCTTCGGCCCCGGCCTGGGCATCACGCTTCCCCGCGGCCGCTCAGCGCGGCTGCAGAAGAACTTGGTGACCCGGCGGCGGCACTGCTCGCAGCGGACTGCGCAGCACCAGTGGAACTTGCAATTGCAGCTCGTCACCGTCTCCGCGCGGCGCTCCTCCACACCCAGCCCGCAGTCCCCACACAGCCGGCGGCAGCTGCGGCGCTCCCAGCGACCCAGGGCGCGGCCGCGCCGTAAGCACTCGCGGCCCTCCGTGCCCAGCAGGCCGAGCGTCTTGTTCTCCAGGCAGTAGTCGGGGGAGTCCTCCAGGTGCACCAGCTCGCGCGTAGAGATGGCGCGGAAGGTGTCGGCGATGGCGCCTCGCCCCGCCGCGCTGTTGCCGGCGCCCTGCAGCAGGTCCACCTTGAGCGCTGCGTGGTACTTCTCCTTCAGGTGCGCGCCCACCTCGCGGAACTCGGGCAGCTGCAGCCAGCAGGTCTGCGTGGTGCAGCTGCCGGACACACCGTGGCACTTGCACGTGCGCTTCATGGTGCCCTTGACCGCCTGAGGAGAGAGTGGAGTGAGCAGAGGCGGGCGAGGATGGGGGTGAGCCCCGGGAGGGCGGGCGCGGCTCACCTTGCGGCCCGCCTCGTTGTTGTGCAGGTTCATGGCCGCGCGCGCGTCCTGCCCCGTCTCCAGCGCGTCCACGAACTGCTTGGAAATCGCCTCTCCAAAGCCCACGTTGTCGCTACAGCCTCCCCACAGCCAGCCTTGGCCCCCTGGAAAAGTGGAAACGTAGCTGGGCCGAGCCCGGGCTGGGGCGCTGATCTCGGGCAGAAGCAGGCGGGCCAGGGAGGCCTAGGGTGGGGTGGCCCTGCGTTGGGGGTTCCGCTCAATCTGGGAGAGCCCTGGCTCAGCAGGCAGGCGGGGAGAGGGCAGCAGAGGAGGCTGGAAATGGAGCAGGCGGCCTAGGGCCGCAGCCTGCAGGCAGGTGAGGGTGGGAGGCAGAGGCGCAGGGAACTCCTCTGTGGGGGAGGGCAGGCTAGGGACGCATTGTTCCTCGAGCTAGAGTCGGGTGTTACTGTGTTGAGAGAAATCACTCAGTGGGACAAGAGGGCCCTTTCCATGCTGTATTTAGTCTGGTTTTTCAGTGTAGGATTTAGGCTCAAACTGGTTCACTCAGCACGATTTTCATCCTGGGACCTTGTGACAGTGTAGCCCAGGCTGACCTTGAACTCTCCACCTTCCTGCCCCAGTCTCCTGAGTCCTGGCATCACAAAAGTGCCCCACACTAACTCGCTGTTACAAGAGACAACTTTACCCTAGCCCAGCCACTTCCCACTGGGCTTGTACCCCTTGAAGTGAGTTTACCTGGCTGGATTACTTCTCCCCACAGCGCCACTCACCCAGTTGCCCGTTCCGGGAGTCATCACAGCCACAGTTGTCAAAGTCTCCGAGGCTACAGTTCCTTGTCAGAGTGTACATGACACCAGCAGAGCTGATGGCGTGCACAAACGCTGTCTCCCGGTTAGCTGGCAGGAGCCAAAGAGCCGGTGGGTTAGGGAGACCTCATATTCCAAAGAAACACCAGCCGATTTCAGTGCCTTTCCCAGCTCCATCCTGGGTCCTTGTCTTTTAAGTACCTCGCCCTCTTCCAGGCTCTGTTTCATCCCTGGTCTCAGCCCTGTACTTCTCCCATCTCTTTTTTGGCCATACTGTGGTTGACACACATGATTATAAAGGACTTAAGTGGGGAAAGAAGCTGGGGGGAAAAGGATGGAGAGGAATGTGAAGGCTGAGTTGCAAAGAACTCATCCTCACTCCCTCCTGGGACACCAGTCTAGGAGGCACACTCAGTTGATGTACAGAAGAACCTGTGCTGGGCAGCTGTTTCATTGGCTGGCATGATCCCTGTTTATCATCTCTATGGAAATCTGGTTTCCTGGCCCAAGTTCCTGCAGGCCCAGTGTGTCTCCGCAGAGCTGCTGAAAGAAGGGGCTAAAAGGTATTACTCATAATTATGGTCTGATCTGCCTCCTGACATTACTTCTGGTGTCAGGAAACTTCAGCTGATTGGCAGCCAGGGAGGGAATGGGATTGAAGGTCAGACAGGTCCATTTGTTGAGCAGTAAGGGTGTTGAGGTAGAAAGAAAAACACTCTACAGATGGGAAAGTGGAGGTAAAGAAAGATCCGAGAGGAGGGAGATGTCCTGAGAGAAGGGGGGAGGTGAAGGAGGGGTGCAGGGGAAGAAAGGTGCCATCTCCAGGGCTCCAGCCTAGGACCAGGGCCCCTGCTGAGTTTGACCAGTGCTGTCCTCACCACTGCGAAGTCCTCCGTGGCTGGACAGCTGCAGAGCTCTCTCAGGGCAGTTCCAGCGGTCCCAGGCAAACTGATATTTGCACTCTTCGATTCCACTCTGGGCACCAGCTGCCACACTGCTGGAGTAGATCAGGTAAGCCTGCAAGGACCAAGATTCAGGCTGAACTTAGGAGATGTTTGCCCCAAACTTTCTGCCTATTCCTCCAAAATAGTGATGGAGTAGGCACTTTAAATATGATGTCTCATTTAACACTACAAATGACCTTATGAAGTAGGGTCCATTTTATGGATTAGGAAACTGAGGCTTAGAGAGCAGAAAAGTAAGTTGCTCAAGTTCTATAGCTAGTAAATGGCAGAACTAGGAAAGAAACTTTTATTTGTCTCCAACTCCCACTAGCCTTTATTGGTTATATAAACTGCCTCTCCAAAATGAGTCACAGTTATATAATGCATGGATTTTTTTAAGCTATTCATATCCCATTACTATGTTAGAAAATAAGTTCTTGAGCTTGGCATGATGGCACATACATGTAATTCTAGCTACCCAGTAGGCTGAAGCTAAAGGATCAAGAGTTTGAGCCCAGCCTGGGGAACTTAGTGAGATCTTGTCTTAAAGGAACCAAAAATATACATAGAGAAAACAGTTTCTTTAACAAATGGTGCTGGGAAAACTGGATATTCACTGGTAGCAAACTAAAACCAGATCCCCAACTCACCCTGCATAAAAATCAATTCACGAATCAAATACCTAGGTATTAAGACCTAAAACTTTGAAACTGCTAAGAGAAAAAATATGAGAAACTCTTAAAGCCATAGGCATAGGCAAAGACTTCCTGAACAGGACTCCAGAAGCCCAGAAAATAATAGAAGAATCAACAAAGAAGACTGCACTAAGTTGAATTTGATTCCCAGTACAAAAAGAATACTGTATCATGTTAAAAAGTTTCTGTACTGCAAGGGAAACAACCAACAGAGTGAAGAGACAGCCCACAGAGTAGCAGGCAATCTTTACCAGCTACAGTTGTACCTCAATGCATGAACTTAATTCTTTCTATGATTCTGGTTGTGAATCTAATTGGTCACAAATCAAATCAAATTTCCTCAGGAGGTTCAATGTCACCTGATGAGTTCACACACAGAAGCAAAATTTTGCTGACTGCTTGTGTTCATGAACTGAGTTGTTTGCAAACAGAAACATTTGTGGACTGAGGCACCATTGTATCTAGAATATATAAAAAAAACCTCAAGAAACATAGCACCAAAAAAAAAAAAGTCATATAGCCAAATCAAAATGGGCAAATTAATTGAATAGATGGTTTTCAAAAGAAATACAGATAGCCAATAAGTATATGAAAAAACTCTTAATATCTTTAGCCATTAGAGAAGTGCAAATTGTCTTAGTCACTTTTCTCATTGCTGTTACAAAATACTCAACCCTTACAATTTAAAGGAGGAGAGGTTTCTGTTGATAGCCGGCAAGTTTCACCGTGGGATGGTGTAGCATTAGGGGCACAGCGGAGGAGAGCTGCTCACCTCATCACGGCTGGGAAGCAGAGAGAATGAAGGGAAGAGTGGGAGAAGGAGATAAACCCTTCAGATCACACCTGCCTCTTCTGCCCAGATCGCACCTCCCAATAGCAAGTCAGCTATAGCACCCCATGAGCCACTCACCTGCCCTACCTATGAGTATATGTATGAGTATATGAGACTTGGGGAGCATCAGATATGAATCACAGCACAAATCAAAACTGTAGAGATTCCAGCTCACCCTAATCAGAACAGCTATCATCAAGAATACAAAAAACAATAAATTCTGGTGAAGATGTGTGTTGGGGGAGCAGGAGCCCTTTTATACTGTTGGTGGGAATGTAAATTAATACAGCTACTTTGGAAGTCAGTATGGAGGTTCCTCAAAAAACTGAAAACAGCTGTATCACCTCCCAAAGCAGTTGAAGTCAGCATACCATAGGGATATTTAAATGCTCATGTTTATGGAGGCACAGTTCACAATAGCCAAAACATGGAACCAGCCTCGATGCCTGTTATGGCTTGTATCTGGATGTCCCTCTAAAGCCTTGTGGTATCAAAAGGTGGGGCTTTTTGGAGGTGACAGGATCTAGGGTGGGTGATGTTGGGACTAAGGGTATGTGGTTATTAATTAGACCACTGGCTGGCTTGGCATAGTTTTGGGTGTGGAGAATGGGTATCTACAACCCCATGATCCACAGCCCTGGATGTGGATGATACCACCCAGAGTGGGCAGCCTGGAATAAAAGGAACAGAAAGGAGCAGCAAGAGCTGCTGCTTGCTGCCTTCTGCCTGCACTGCCATGCCAGGAACTGTTTCTCTTCTGCAGTGCCCCTCCTCCATACCACCCTGCCTTGGAGCCAGCCAGTTATGGACTGAAACCTCTACAGATTGTGAGCTAAATAAAACTTTTCTCCTTTAATCTTGGGTGTAGGGTATTCTGTCTCAGCAACAAGAAAAGGAACTGAGACAATGCCCATCAGCAGATGAACAGATAAAATGTATGCATGTACATACTGGAAAGTTATTTAGCCACAAGGAGAAACAAAATTCTGTCATTTATAAGAAAATGGATGGCTCTGGAGATTATCGTGTTAATCCATGTTACCTGACTGTGAGCCAGACACAGAAAGGCAAATATTGCTTGTTTTCTCTAATATGTGGAATCTAAGAAATATTACAAGAAAGTAGAAAGGAGGAGGAGGATAGAAGAGGGAGGGAAGACCAGGGATACGGAGTGTAAGGGCAGGTAATGGGGGATGGATATGAGCAAAATAGGTCACACACGTTGAACACACCCAAAAGTGTGAAACCAGGGGAGAGAGGAGATTAGGGACCAGTGGTAGGAGAGGTAAGATAGGGCTGGCAATATAGTTCAGCTCCAGAGCACTGGCCCAGCATGCATGAGGTCTTGGGTTTAATACCAGTACTGAAAAGTAAATGAATAAATAGTAAGTAAAAACAAGAGGAAATGTTTTGAATCTGGAAATGCCCTTCTCTGCAGAACTTGTGTAGTACAATTCCAGCATTTTAACCAGGGGGGACCGCTTCCCACCCCTGCACTGGATAGGACTTTGTGACTGTAGCCTGATACCCACGTAGGCCTGTTGACATTTCTGGACGTTCCAACCAGAAATTCAGAATTGCTGCTCCTGAGTACTTTTCAGGGCTCTGACGTTAGCTTGCTGGGTGACTGGGTGTGTCCTAACTCTCCCTGTGCTTCAGTTTTTGTGTCTGTAATATGTAGCACAATGTAATAAAAGATGTAGATATCACGAAAAGAAATTGGCATATATATGTAGTCATCAAGCTTATTGATTTCTACATTAATCAAATAACTTTTTCTTACCTTTGGACCAGTCATCAGGAAATTGTTCACTGACCTAGGAGAGAAAACAATGAGAGTATAATGGAGAGACATCACTTCATTTCTGCTCCCAGGAAGAATGATTACTTTAGCAAGTATAATTCATAGGAAGAAAGAGAAATTAATTTTACTTGTTTTTCAGTGCTGGGAATTGAACCTGGGGCCTTGCACATACTAGGCAAGTGTTCTACCACTAACCTATCCACAGCCCTGGAAACTAGTTTTATCAAGGCAACACTGTGCATAATCTACTAAGGATAACTTAGTTAATGGGAATTAACATTTGATTATTATTTTGCCATGGAATAGGGAGACAGCATAAACTCGTGACTCTTTAGTAGCCACTCTACACTAGCATTTGCATATTGATCTTACCTCCTTACTATTGTGGGCATTATCATTGCTTTTATAAATAGGGAAGCAGAGACTCGGTAAAAAGCATAAAAGTTACTTGAGCAGTATTTGAATCTGGGTTCATCTGACTCCATGGGACTTTTAGAAGGATAGTTCTTTAGTAAGAAAGAGATAAATAGAATATCTTTCTAGGGTTGAATCAATGAAATTCTAAAAATAAAAAATTTGATTCTCACAAATGGCTTGGTTTTGGTTTTAAAAGTAAAAGTGTGCCAGTGATATAACCCAGTGGCACAGTGGCTCCTTGGCAAGCATAAGGTCCTGAGTTTGATTCCCAGTACCACAAAAAATAACAGCAATACAGTAAAAGTGATTGGGCATGGTGGCATATGCCTATAATGATACTAAGGAGGCTTGAGGCAAGAGGATCACTGCAAGTTTGAGACCAGCCTGAACTACACAGTAAAACCCTGTCTCAAAACACACACACACACACCAGAAACTAAAAATGCATCTTCCATAATCAGGAGTTCACTTGGGTATTTATCACAGGGAAATGAAGACTTATTCTCACTCGGGGATTTGTATTCCCATAGATACTTTATTCTTAAGAGTTCCAAACTGGAAATGACTCAAATGTTGCTCAAAGGATGAAAGGTTTAAAAAACTGGCATAAGCTGGGCGTGGTGACTCATGTCTGTTACCCCCAGCATTCTAGGAGGGTGCAGCAGGAGTTCAAGCACAAGTTCAAGCTCAACTTGGGCAGCTTAGTGGTCTAGTAAAACCCTATATCAAAATAAGAGGGCTGGGATCTAACTTAGTGTAAGGCCCTGAGTTCAAACACCATAAAAAACAAAAAAACAGAACAACAAAGTGGCATTTCCATACCATGAAATACCACTCAGCAATAGAATGGAGTGAACTATTGGTCAAAACAACAGCTTGGATGAACCTCAAAGAAGTTAGATGGAGTGATGAAAGTTAATCTCAAAGGGAAAAATACTGCATGGTTCTATTTATGTAACAATAGTGAAATAATGTGCAGTAATTATAGAACTAAGAAAAAAAAGTGGTTGCCAGTGATTCAAGGTTGAGGGATGGCTAGGCAAGGTGGTGCACACCTGTAATCCCAACACTCAGGAGGCTGAGGCAGGAGGATTGCCATGAGTTCAAGGCCAGCCTGGGTTACATAGGGAGATCCTGTCTCAACAGCCACCCCCAAATAACATAAGAGAGTCTTGGGGTAATGATATGATTAAGTGTCTTCACTGTGTTAATGGTTATACAGAAAAACACGTGGCAAAATTGCACTGAGCAATATACACACTACATGTATCTGCAAGTATAGGTAAAAATGGTGAACTCTGAATAAGAGCTGTATGGATACTGTGCAGTAATTATAAGTTGTTAACACTAGGGGAAGTTATGCATGGAACTTCTCTCTACATTTCTTTGCAACTTTTGAAAAATCTATAATTACATAAAAATAAGAGGTTTGTATATGACTTATGGTGCTAGAGACCTGGAAAATGACTTCTGAAGAGTGTAAAAATTAATCATAATCTACTATATTTATTTTCCCATTATAATATGAGAGTAATGTGGGAATTACTGACCACTATTCCATGAGTGCTGGTGTACCTTTGCAATCGGAAGGCTGAGAAGAGAGTGTACATCAGTGGAAAGGTGGCTGAGAAATGATGGAGAATGTTCAGTCTCTGGTTGGCAGCCACAAGGGCTTGGCTGACTCCTTTAATATAAGAGACACATACAACACCTAAAATGTGGACAATATCTGAAAAACAATACTAGCAAACTGGGGATCTGCCATATGAAGAGATGAAAACAGTTTTGATGAGAAAACCCATAGAAAACCATAGAAGACTCAGCAAAGGTAAAGTCTACTTTAAAGCTTGGCAGGCAAAGTGGGTGGGCTGGTGGTGGTACCAGCAAAGGACAAATACAAATTCATGATGATTTAAATGAATTCACAACTTCCAATGCCATTATGTTTGGAGATCCATATCTTTTTTGTTTCCCTCCTTAGCACCCTTCATCTACCACCCACACCCCCTGCACCACTTTTTTTCAGGGCCTTTAAGCTACATCCACAGCCTTTTTTGTTTTCAATTTTTAATTTTGAGACAAGTTCTCATTAAGTTGCTAAATTACCCATGCTGGACTTGAACTTGTGATTCTCCTGCCTCGGCCTCCCGAAGTGCTGGATTACAGCTGTGGACCGCTGCCCTCAACTGGAGATACATTTCTGATCTTTAAAGATTGTGGCTTGGGAAGAGAAACCTGAGTTTGCCCTGACTCTAAAGGGCAATCTTTGTGTTAGGAATCACTTTCAAAGGTTTTAGACATTACCAGGTCAGACGGAAGTGAGTTCATGTTCACAGGACAGACACCCTTGGGAAGAAAGCAGAACAGGACATAAAGTGAATAACAAAGAACATTGCCATAGCTTAGGTAAAGCTTCTTGGCATGAGTAGAGTCTATGTTAGGATGACAAGTTGTGGAGGGCAGTGATTCTGAAGATTTCTAGAGGACCCTAAAATACATAGAGATTTGTGTAATATATTGGTCTGGCCCAAGAGATTAATGCAGCAGATTAAATTTGGCACCTGTGGTGGGAAAAGATGACAGTCCCATGGAGTCACTTGCAGATGTACTTGACCCATGTGACTGGCTTGTGTCCCAGTACCCTGTGTTAGGAAAAGCCCAAGAGCACCAGCGGAGAGGTTTTGTTCTGGATTAATGAGACAGAGCCGTGAAGCAAGTAACACAGTGAAGAAGGCATAGTGCACTGCACTGCGAGAAGATGCGGTGAGAACTGGCAGGAGTCAGAACGTTAGCATGAGTATCACGTGGGGCAGGTGTGGGACAAAGGAAAGATGCTATCAAGTGTGAAAGACATAAAGTTTGTTTAATAAATTATGGCTTCTCTACAAACAGAATGTGCTACAACCATGTTTTAAAGATGTGATACCAAAAGCCTAAATGACAAAAGAAAGTATGGATAAATTGGATTTCATCCCAACTAAAAACTTGCATGTTTCAAAAGCTACGTTTAAGAGCTGATGGTGCATCCCTATGGTCCCCAGCACTGGGGAGGCTGAGGCAGGAGGATCACTGCGAGTTCAAGGCCAGCCTGATCTACATAGTGAGTTTAGGCAGCCTACACTACAAAGTGAGACCCTATCTCAAAAACCAAACCAAACCAAACCAAACCAGCATCATTGAGAAAGGGATGAAACTCACAGAATGGGAGAAGAGCCAGGCATGGTAAGCACATGCCTGAAATCCCAGCACTGTGGGGTGCTGAAGCAGGAGAATTGAGTTTGAATGCAGCCCCAGCAACTGAGACTTAGGGACAAGACTGTCTCAAGAAACGAAAAGAGGGTTGAGATGTAGTGTCATGTGAAGTCCCTGGGTCCAATCCTAGTTTGGGGGGGCTGGAATATTTCTTAGTGGTATGGTGCTAATTTAGCATGGTTTAATCCCCAGCCCTGCAAAAAACAAAACAGAGAAGAGAAAAAAGAGGGGATAGTGGGATAAAATATGTTCAAAGTATATGTCTGATAGAGACGATCAAGAAAATAAAGTTGTTAAAAACAAAACAACTCCGTTAATAAATGGACGAAGAACATGAATCAATATTTCTCTAAAGATATACAAGTGCCAATAAGCACATGAAAAGATGCTCAATATCCTTCGCCATCAGAGAGACACAACAAGAATTTGCACTCATTAAGATCACTAACATGCTCAGGCAGTGAGTGTTGATGAGGAAGTGCAGAAATCTGAGTGGGTATACATTGCTGTGAGCAAAAACTTTTGATGACAGTCTGGGGATTCTTCAAAAGGTTACATAAAGAGTCACCATGTAACCCAGCAGTTCTTCTCCCAGGTATACATATACTTAAAAGAATTGAAAATATATGCCGGCAAAAGCCTGTATGATAGTGTTCACAGCAGCCTTGCTTACAATAGCTCACAGCAGCAGCTGAAATGTCTCTCAGTTGAATGAGTAAATAAAATATGGCTTATCTGTAACGGAATATTATTTGGTCATAAAAAATAAAGTATTGATACATTCTACAACATGGGTGAACCTTGAAAAATTATTCTAGATAAAATAAGCCAGATGCAAAAGGTCATTCATAAATTGATCCTATACCTATATGAAATGGCTGGGAAAGGCAGTTCCCCAGGAACAGAAAGTCATTAGGCAATTGTCAGAGGAGGGAAAGGAGACTGACTCAATGGATAAAGGCTTTTTCTTGGGGTGATGGAATCAGTTGTGACGAGGGTTGCATTCATCTGTGAATTTACTCGAAGTTATGTAAAGGGATGAATATCATGGTATGTGTATGGCACTGTATTTCAGTAGAACCACTATCTTAAAATTTTTAAACAGTACAAAAACCACAGCTAGAACTTTTTGAAACATCACAGCAAATTTTCCCTGCCTATGCTAAGGTTTCCTTTTACTGCTGTGTATTGGACTATAATTACGGGTTGCCACAGCCATCTTTCTTTGCCCTCTTTACACTGCCTTGAACATAGGAAGTGCTCTAGACAAATAGGTTGAATCACAATGTTTTGGGGGGGATGAATCATCAGACCCAAACGAAAATTCCAAAAGATTAATGACTGGATAAAAATTTTGAGGCAGCTGGGTGCACACCTGTAATCCCAGAAACCAGAAGGCCGAGGCAGGAGGCTCGATGTGAGTTTAAGACCAGCCTGGGCTACATAGTGAGTTCAAGACCAGGTTGAACTGTATAGCGAGACCTTGTCTCAAAAAAAAAAAAAACAACAACAACAAACAAACAAAAAACCTGAGGGGTTGTTGCAAATCTGGGGAAGGCAGGGCTCCTGCTGCCATTTTAATGGAGCGAGCAGATGTCTCTGCTGCCTTCGCGGAAGATCACACTGCGAGGCAGCACTGCATATGTGCACACGGGGTTAGCACTGCAATCAAACCTTTAGCTAAGTCAGTTCGACCCCTTAACACTATGCATAACTGTAGTGCTTCCTAGTGTTTGGGCATGAATGATCTGTAATTTATATTTTTTATCTGTAATTTATATAAGTAATTGTAATTGGGTTAGCTTTTACCTTGCCAAGTAAATTAGTTTGTTTTTTGAGACAGGGTCTCACTATCCGGTTCAGGCTCGCCTTGGACTTGCTTATATAGCCCAGGCTGGCCTTGAACTTGTGGTAATCCTACCGCCTCAGCTTCCTGAATGTTGGGATTACAGGCATGTGCCACCATGATGCCTGGCTAATACTTAAAATTTTTTTGCTAAGTATTTCATAATTATTTCTTCTGCTTTTCTTAGTCTTACAATATAACATAGATATGTATGATTGATATTTTATAAAATATAATGAATGTCACATAGTAATAGCCAAACCTATGGAGTTCATCAGAGATTCGCTAAAGTACTTTACCTATACCATGCTTTCAAATTGTCAAAAAAAAACTCAGTATGGTAGGTGTGACGCTTTGCAGGCAGTGTTTATTTTAGGTGTTTCCTATGTTTGAAGTTCCTGTGTTATCACAGTACGTACTGGCGGTAGAAACGATTCTTGTCTCCCGGATGCAGACCCTGACTCGCCCTGTATAGCTAGGTGGGGCCGCGCTGGCGCGGGCGCTGCACGGCAGCAATTTGCAGCTCGCCTCGCTTCACAGCGGCGCTTTTCTGCAGCCCACGTTTTCGCGCGTCGCTTCCCTCTGCTGATCTGGGACCCTCGACTCCCGAAACCCCGCAAGGCGCCCTCTGAGCGCCTTCGGAGAAAGCTGGCGACCGACCGTCCCTTCCTCCTTCCGGGCCCTGTGAGAAGGCGGGGCGCAGTGCGCGGCTGGGAGGGGAAGAGGCGCGGCTGCTGTGCTTCCTGTGCAGCGTCTCTGAGCGTAACTCAGCTCTGAAAAAGTAAGTCTCAACACCTTAGGCAGGGAGCTGTCTTCTAAGCCTGTATTCCTTTTCCACACCGTGATCCAAAGTGTCGCCCATACACGAACCTTCGGGAGCTTTGCTGACACAGTTCCACCGCGGGTGCTGGCTTCAGGCCTTTGCAGGACCTTCTGACTGCACCCCGTGGGACTGCAGAGCCACTGCTGACCCAGCCCGGTGGCCAGCTGCATCGCTCGCTGGGCCCTCCTGGTGCCTGTCTTAGAGCAAGTGCCAGTGGGGCCTCCGTAGCCACTCGGTTCCGGAACTGCTGGTGCGTACAGCCCTGCTAGTTCTCTCGTGTACCTTGATGTGCTCACTCCACATGGCAGCCCAGCTTGGAGGCCTCCGGAGTCCTTGGGGGCCTGTCATCCATGCACAGGAAGGGGCGAGTGGAAAAGGCTCCCTTGCAGTCTCTGTCCTGTGCTGTCCAGGGCTCGGCCTTAGGGGTCACTTCTCCAGCGCACACAGCACTGTGGCCTTGGCCGTTATCAGCTCGCCTATGCTGGGCCTCTGCCTTCTGTGGGGAGAAGCAGCAGCAGGGGACTCGCCTAATGGTCGGATCACCCCCCATCCGTTATTATCTGACTCCCCATTTCGCAGACTCCGGTCAACAGATGAGCAGGATAATTTTCAAAAAGACTAAAGCTCTGGCCCTCCCATTGCCCCTGGGAACCTGAAGAGGTGGCTTTGGTGACAGCTTCTCCCCCAGATCTGTCTCTGGCCTTTCTGTGAACCCTTATGGAAGAAGGAGAAGCCACTGCTGCACCCCACCCTTTCACACAGGCTTCCAGCGGGGCTGTCTGCCCTCTACCCCGTGTCCTCTCATCTCCACTCACAGAGCTTCTTCCCCCCGGGGAACTACTCATCCACACCAGCATACCTGCCACCAGGCCAGAAGTGGGTCTGAACTTACTCTTGTACTGCAGTTGTCCCCACAAGCTTCTAATGCTGCCCATCTGCCCAAGCTAATTTACATTCAATGGTTTGGGAGGGCACTGGCAGGTGTCCTGTACCTCACTCACTGAGTGTGCGTCCACTGCTCAGCTGTACCCCCTCCCCCGCTGGCTTGTCCCTGCTTCATCTGGCCGCGGCTGGCCACAGTTCCTCTGTCATCAGCACTTGCGAGGAAGCCCTTTTTCTGTCTGTGATGACTGAGTCTTGACTGTGTCCCTTGTTAGTAAATATTTTCATCTATGGGAAAGGACCCCGCTTGGACCCAGTGGCATGCTGGCCTGAAGCTGTGTTGGTCTGCACACCAGAGTCCTCCTGCCTTTACCTCGCTTTTCCCTGCTCTTCTGCTCCAGGACCTTCTTCCCTGGCGAGGCCCTGAGGCTGGAGTTTGATTTTCTTGCGCCATGGCAGCTTCTCAAGTACCGTGACTCCCATGTGCTGCACCTGTCTTATGGGTGCTGCTGCTTCTGATACCCAACTCCTCAGTTACCCATGTCACCACATGGAACTTTTCCCAGGGAACTGGGATAGCAGGGGAGGGATGCTGGATCCACCCAAGCATGGATGCTGCTGCTTCTCTTTAGCTCCTGGGAAGGCTCCAAGTTCCTTTTGTTTGTTTGCATGTTTTGGTCCCCCACCCACAACATTCACTTACACGTTACTAATGCAAGCCCCTCACACTGATGCCACTGAAAAGTTGATATTATTTTACTGCCTTAGGGAGTTCCCAGAGAATTGCAATTTCCATTCTCTCTTGAGTATATCTAATTGTGGACAGGAGTTTGAACTGTCATGCAATTAGTTCAACATTGTCTCCCTTTTTGGACAGATTCTCTGGACTTGTGGTGCACAGGAGGTGATTTAGGCCACATTGGCTTGTGGCCAGCAGGTGAGCAGCTGCAGTGGGTCACCTTGGTATGGACGGTAGGCGCCAGACCAGGTACGCCAGCCGTGATGCTGTGTTCACACTTACTTGTCCCCTTGCCCATGGCACAACCAGGCCCTAGACCAGGAGCACAGCAGAAGCTCCACATGCACCATCCCTTGTCCTCACTGGGACCTCAGCAATGGGCCGAGCTTGAGTGCTGGGCTCCCTCTTCTCTCCCTATGTGCGCTTCTTCCCAGGGAGCAGCTTGGTCTCCTGCAGCAAGCTCGCTGCAGACTTTCCTTGCGAGTTTCCAGATATGCACAGATGTGTTTCAGTCCAGTGGTTGATGCAGCTTATGTATGAGTTAAGCCCCTTTCTCTCTGCCCACCCATGCTTTTTAAAAGCAAAGGTTTTTAGTACTAATCTCCAGAATTTGATGTTTTTCTTGAAATACCCAGGCCTTTTCTCCTGGTACCCTGTTTCCTTTTGCTTCTGCATTTCCTTGCTTTCCTCACAAGTCTGAGTGACATGGCTTCTCCCTAACCTTTAATCACTTCTGTCAACATCTACAAAAATCTCAGGGTCCTGAGGCACCCATTGGTGTCCCTTTGGAGAGACCCTCCAGTTGGTGTGATGAGTGGTAGCCCTGGGGACAGGAGCGGTGAGAGTGTGGGCTGTGGGTTCTTCCTGGAGACTGACACAGGGGACTCCAGGGAGGAAGGGGAACAGGCCCAGGAGGGCCCACAGTGTGAACAACAACTTCCTCTCACAATGCATCTGAGCCTGTAGATCTCCTCAGAGCCCTAACTATGCCTAGCCTGGAGAGCCTGGAGTCAGACCTGTGAGATTTCAGGTGCCTCTGTCCTCTAGGACTGCACAAGCACACGCATGCCCTCAGCTGTGCACACACTCATGCACACATGCATGCACACATGTAATTACACAGAGGGTCTCATGGATAACTGTGAAGCTGAATCTCAGGGTCCCAAAAGTTTTCTTCACTGCCCCTCCCTGATGATTCCCAAGGGCGTTTAAACTGGGAGCAACCCACTGTACATTGAGAAAGAGTTATCATTAAAGGCAAAATTTCTGTTAACGACCGACCGGGCATAGTGGTGCTGGCCTGTAATCTCAGCCCTTGGGAGGTTAAGGGAGGAGACTGCCACAAGTTTGAAACCAGCCGAGGCTACATAGTAGTTCAAGGTTAGTCTGAACTACATGGTGACACTGTGTTTCAAAAAAATAAAACAAAACAAAATGATGACAACAATAACAACAACAACAAAAACCCCAAAAACAATGGGCCAGGGATATGGCTCAGTGGCATGAACAGCTACCTAGCAAGTACAAGATCCTAAGTTTGATTCCCGGTACCAAATACAAACAAAAAAAGAAGTTTTTTTGCTGTGAGTGAACATCATGATTAATTGTGATTCATTGTAAAGTACAAATAATTGAAATTAGCCCCCCCCCTCCAGGGTCTCACTATGTAGCACAGGGTGGCCTTGACCTTGCAGTAATCCTCCTGCCTCAGCCTCCGAGTGCTGGGATTACAGGTGTGTGCCCCCATGCCCAACAGGCCTTTACTTAAGTATCTGGGCAAAGGGAGCAGGAAATAGAAGGTGCATATATCTGAAGTCTTGCAGGAAAGAGAAGTACAGCATTCAGATTTCCAAAGACCAATTCGTGTCTACTTAGCAAAATGTCTAGGGGAACAGGTATCAGCAGAGATCTTCTTCAGGAGGAAGCTCAGCCTCAACAGAGTGTAAAATTAGGAAGGGAAAGCAGTGAGTGTGGACCCTGGAGGAAAGAGAGGAAAGAATGGAGACCGTGATGGAGTCTGACCTGGAAGGCTTTTCCAAAATGCATGTAACGGGAGGCTGAGCTGTGTGAGGCTCTGCGTCATGGTCCCCTGTGTAGCATACTGACTCAAACTCTCTCTCTTCCAACTCTATCTCTTTCTTCCAAGGGAGTTCCCCCCTGCACATAATTCAGGCATAATTAATGCCTTATAAATGTGGATTTTCTATGTAATAATGAAGTACACTAATATACGAAAAAATCTTGTAAATCAGCTAAAAAAGAAAAGCTTATGAGGTATGTCCATTTTATAACAGTCTTTACCTTAACTGTCTATTAAAATCCCACCCCATCTCAGAGCCAGCCTTTACCAAGCAACTATTGACAGAGACTCAGAAATACCCCTGGGACCACTGTGCAGCACAGATCTCTGCAGAGTCCTCTTGGGCAGATCCGTCCCCAGTGATCGGCCCATTTTCCAGGGGTGGTCTTTTCTCCTGAAAGGGACATGTTGTCTGTATTCCAGGATATTTCCAGAACTATGGGATGTTTTCCTTGCCCTTATTTCTTTCATTCTTTGTGTATTATAGCAAACTACTGAGAAACACTGAACTACAGAAAGGCATTTCAGCACTTAGCATTTAAATGAGGGCGCCCCTGAGAACAAGCGGCTCCCCCGCCCCAGCTCCCTCAGCGAAAGCTGCCACGGAGCAGCCCAAGCCTCTACGAAGCCTGGCTTCAAGGACCTGGCTCCCACAGTCTCTATAGAGGCAGAGAATTTCATTTTGTTCCTGGTTTCATTTCCTCAGATCCTGTATTCTAGACTTTTGAAAGTATTCATGTTCTCCATTGCACTGATGGTTGAATACCAGTTTATGTCTGTCTGTATCAGGAGTGGGGTGTGCAGGGCAACCCTAAAAATTATCCTGTAAAGCATCTAGAGGGGAGTTCAAGGTAGACAAATCAGCAGGCTTTGACATTTTCATAGCATTCTCAGTACCTATTGGAACAAATAGGATAGTAAAAATTTCTCTCTTCATCCTCTCCATCCATCAGTTTCTGTCACCTTTGCTAACCAACTACTGCTGAAGCAGAAAGAAACTCAAACTTGTACTCCAATAACTCACCCTCCTTGGCTAATTTGTAATCTGATTCCCCACCTCTGCCCCAGTGGCAATCCTCTCTGTGGTGCATTTCCCAAGATTCATCCTACTTCCTGTTCCTAGATCTCTCAGACAGCAAGGAGAGTTCTCTTTTTCTCCCTTGTCTTTCTGTTCTCAACCACGGTAGTGTTTGGATGACTTGAACTCAGAGAAGGATATAGTACATTTGAAAACACTGAACCATGATTTGTCACGATTGATAATGGCTGAAGCCAAGCTAAGGGGGTTCACTATAAAAAAATTTTTTTTCCATAATGCAAGACTTAAAACCAAACCAAACAACCCCAACACACGAATCTAGGCTCCATGGCCACCTTGGAAGTGCTGGACAAGCTCTCCCCGCTGGGCAAGCTCTGGGGAGTGCTGCTCCTTCCCCTGATCTCCATGTGAAATGGAACCTTCCCAGGCAGACAGGATGGGCCTGCAGAGCCTGAGTGCAGAAAAGGAACTGAGGTTTGTGACAGCAGAGGGTTACCACAGTTACCAATGGCAAGGAAACTCCTCCTTATGCAGGTGGTTTACATGTGGCCTGCAGAAGAGAAGAGTTTTGCCCATGGAGTTGGATAGAAAGACTGAGCAATCAACCCTCTTATGGAGTCCCATTGGGACCCTGTGACATTGTCTCATTATGTGCTGGCACCAGAGGACCCTGGAGTCAGGGACATGACCTATGTAGAAAGTGACTTGGCCTGGTCAGATAGTGGTGAGTTTAAGTGAGCCCCTATGCTCTGATTTTCTGTTGGTCCAGAAAAAGCTCTCACCTAAGAAATGTGCAGAGAAGTGATACTGTCAATAATGAGGTTTACAGTACAGACTGAAAAAAGAAAACCACAGAATCTGACTCCTAATGAGACTGCAGAGTGTCCACAGAGTGGACAGAGAGCCTACAGGGTCTAGGTATATTTCAGGTGGGAGGCAAGGGGTGACACTGTTGATGGGAACCAAGCTGGGAGTTTCCCCCACTGCTCACCTAGGAAAGGACCTGTTCCTCTGCTTTGGGAGAAAAATCTATTTTCAGAAAAATAAGGATTTTTCCTAAGGAAAATTGTCTTGACCTCACTCTCTAAGTCATATGAATTCTCTTTGGCTTTTCTGATGGAAATAGAAATGAGTCTGTTGAGCCTTGTATAAATGAATTTTATTTTAAACCTGTGGAAGAATAGTATTACCTGATATAGAGCTGACTTTATACCAGTGTCCATCTGGGAAAAAAAAGAGTAATCTCCATGGAAGAAGCATTTGGATCAAAACTCCTTTGCTTCTGCTCCCTTTTCTGGCCCTCTTTCTCTTTGTGTAGCATCACAAATTGGAGATACCACTGTATGTCATAGTATCTCTCTCTCTCTCTCTCTCTCTCTCTCTCTCTCTCTCACACACACACACACACACACACACACACACACACACACAGTG
>PVJX010019252.1:0-35191 GCA_004027295.1 Dolichotis patagonum | reverse complement strand
TTCTTATGTTGGATTTCTGGGATGGTGATTATTATGTGTCTGGGTGTAGTTTTATTTTGGTTATGGCTGTTTGGAGTTCTATATGCTTCACTTATCCAGATGTCTGTTTCTCTTCTCATGTTTGGGAAGTTTTCAGCTATTACATCTGTAAATATCCTCTTGATATCATTTGGGCTGTCCCTTTCTTTTTCATTTATCCCTATTAATCTTATGTTATTTTTCTTTGCATCATCTTGCAGGTGTTGAATTGTTATTTCCTGATTCCTTGTTATTTTTAAAAGATCTTGTCTTTCCTGCTCACTGGCTGCAATCTTATCTTCAAGGTCTGAAATTCTATCTTCACTTTCATTGAGGCAGTTTTTACAGCTTTCAATAGAATTTTTGATTTCCTGTATATCTCTTTGAATCTGCTTTATGCATTCTGTTTGTGTCTTATATTGTTCATTCAGGGATTCTATCTGTTTGCTTTGTTCCTCTAATTTTTTAGCTGTGTTTTCACTAGATGCGTCCACTATTTCTTTCACTGTTTTTATCAATTCTTCTTTTACCTGGGCAAGTATTTCTGATTTGAATTTCTCCATAGCTTTCCCTATTTGCATATTTATTTCATTTAATATCATTTCAGACATTTCAGGTGTATGGCTTCTTTTTTCTTCTATGTACACGGTTTCTAAGCTTTCTTGGGGAGGGCTAGAGCTTTGAGCCTGCCTTTTGGTCTTTCCTTTTGTCATTTTTCTGTATTTCCTTACTTTGAGCGGTGTTCCAAAGTTTTCTCTGCATGTGTGGCGAATTACCTCTTACACCCTCAGTTCCTGGAGGGACAGTGGCTCCCCCACAGGCTCTTGGCTTCCTCACAGGGTCCTAACTCCCCTCTGTGGGCTCCTGGCTCCCTAGGTTGTAAGGCGAATGCTAGGTGTGGTCACCCCGGCACCTGTGGAACCTCAGGCAGGCCAGGCCACCGTGCTTTGTCCCAGGCAGTTCTCCAGGAGGTTCCCTGTGAGTGAAGGGTGGGCCTACAGGTCCCAAAGAGTCAGGCCAAAATGCTGGTTTCTGCAAAGTTCCCGGTCCCAAACAGACCTGGCCAAGATGCCAGTCTCCGCAAAATTCCCAATCCAAACAGCGCAGGCCTCTCTGCAGGTCTGGGAGGTTCCCGGTCCCAAAGAGTCAGGCCACGATGCTGGTCTCTGGGAGATTTCCTGCAGGTGAAGGGTGAGGCTACGGGCCCAAACAGACCTGGCCCAGATGCCGGTCTCCAGGAAGTTCCCTGTGGATGAAGGGCGGGCCTACCAGTCCCAAACAGTCGGGCCGAAATGCCAGTCTCCACAGACTTTCAGTCCAAACAGCCCAGGCCATTCTGCGGGTCTAGGAGGGTCCCGGTCCCAAAGAGAGCATCTCTCAAATAGGGCATACATATGGCTATTTCATAGTGCCCGCAGGAGTCCCTGAGCCTAGCACGATGCCTGGTATACCTTGGGTACTACATTGCACAAATCAAGCCCATCTTTACCCATGGTTCAAGTTTGATTCAGAAAAGACAGAGAATTCAGGAGACAGATGATTTTATGCCATTTGAGGGACAATGTGTTCATTAGCATTGAATTCAATGTTCTCTCATGTTAAACCACCTGATCCATTAGTGTGTTTAAGGAAAGTGATTTATCTTGCCATTTTGCCATTGCTGAAGATTATTAAAAATTAAAAAGACATGAACGGTTACCACTGAAGATAGAAGAGAAGAGATGCACCACAGCCACAGACTCTGAGGGACTTAACTGTCACTCTCTGCTACAGGGGATTCAACAGTGGCCTGGATGAAGAGACCGGACAGGGGAGGGGGGTTGTTTAGGACTTCTGAGTGACAGAAAACCAAAGATCACATTGTCCAGGAAGCCAGAGAACTGCAGAGAAGCCGGAGGCCTGACAGGTGGGGGGAAGGGGGAGTCTGAATCTGACTCAGGGTCCTTTTGGCTGCACATAACAAAAAGTAAAAGATGAGTCCGGAAATTACTTGTTAGGGAAAATAGATTTTCAGAAAGAGAAAAACAGAACTTGGCAAGAGAATCCAGAGAAAATAAAAGATTCAATCTATGGATTAGAATACCATTGGCCAGTCTCCTCTCTATCTCTCTCCTCTGCTTCCCTAACTGCCTCCCTCCCTTCCTTATGACCCACTCCACTCTTTCTCCTCTGTCTGCTTCTCCACCTCTCCCAGGCCCGGGTTAACTACTTCTTATGACAAGCTTCATCTTTACATAGCTCAAGTAACGTTAGTACAGTCCCAGGGTCACGCCTTCCCAATGTTGTCACCAGAAGAAAAGTGCCTACTTTCTGGATTTTCTTTTCTTTTTTTTTTTAAGACAGGATCTCACCATGTAGCCCAGGCTATCCTGAACTCACTATGTTGCCCAGGCTGGTCTCGAACTTGAGATGATCCTCCTGCATCAGCCTCCTGAGTGCTATGATTAAAGTTGTGTGCCATTGATTTTCACTTTAAATCCCAAAAAATTGGTGAGAGCCTGGCATGGGTCATGTATTCATGCTTGGGTCATGTACTCATGCTGTTAGAAGGAAGGGAACCAAAACCAACAGTCCATAATCAGATCCTACAATTCAAGTGGCGAGTTCAGGAAATCTTCTCCAACAGCGTAGATCATGAGTCCCATGAAAGGAGGGGACATGGCCGGTATGCATCACACTGAGTTGGGGAAGATGTACCTGGGAAGCCCTCTGCAAGTCAACTTTCCTATTTCTGAGACACAGCACCTCACACCAACAGGAGGAGAGATTTAATTTAGCTCACAGTTTCAAAGAGATTTGTTTCATTGTTACCTGGTTCCAAAGCAAGAAGATCATGGTGGAAAGGGGTAGCAGAGTGAAGGTGGTGTCCAGGAGGCAGAGCCAGGGGAGACAGTCAAAGAGAAATGGACCAGAGACCAGATATAATACCCAAAGCCACACCTCTATGACCCCCAGCACCACCAGATGCACCCAGGAGCTGCTGTACTGATCTGCTAGGTATTTCTTAATCCAGTGCAGTTACCATAACAGGATTAGCAGTCACATCCTCCAAACAGCAAGGAACTCTGGGTAGAAACTGAGCCTCCAGGTGCCGGGAAGCTCTGCCTTCTTTTCTTGTACCCATAATGCCATTGCACTGAGGCCTCTGGGCTCAGCTAAGAAGGAAGCGCTGGTGCCCTGGGAATGACTTCCTGTCTAGGGAACCCTGGACCACGCCAGGGTCTTCCCCACAGTCCTGCTGTGTCCTAGCTAAAGGAGAAAAGGACAAAGGTGGTAGAGGAAGAAAAGACAATGCTTCCACTCACGGGAATGTGGATCCCAAGATTCTGTCCCCACACTCAGGACCCTGATTTCTCTCCTACATGGAAGCTATAATTCTGAAAGTTCCTTCAGGATGCCAAAACACATTCCAATTTTCTTTCTTAAAACAATCTACAGATCCATTTTGAGAACTTCTGTGGCCTTATGCATGTGGGGGAAGGGGTATAATAAAACATTATAGTAATTATTTCTGAGTGGGGAGACTATGAATGGGCCTATTTCCCCCTAGCACTTTCTGTATTTCCCCATTTTCCAGGAGAAACATGTGTTATATTTTTATAATTGAACAAAAACATAAAATGTACATATATCCTCAGCCTCTTTTGATAGCCCTCCAGTTATAATAGCAAAAATTCTTAAATAATTTCCAATTAAAATGTACTTATACTCAATGAACAAAAATAAGGCTAAGGCGGAGATGAGTTTGACAGTGCGATGGAATTCAGGTGAACTTTTATGCACTTATAAATGCTCAAACGTCATATCATTGAGATGATGTTTATCAGTGTTTACTGTATTTTTAAAATCACATTTACTTTCCTAGCTGGGTGTGGTGCGAGCTAGCATCAACTTAATTTGCATTCCCCGAGCACATTATGTGAAAGCGTGCTGAGCACTTGAGAGAAATTGACCTTGAATGAAACATTTGCTGCCAAAAAATAAAGTGCTCAGTCTCCCCAAAGATAGTGAAGAGTTGGAACCTGCCTGTGTCACACGCCGAAGTGAGTGAGGACCCAGGACGACCCCTCAAGTGGCATCATTTATGAAGCTCGCTGAGGCGTCTGGGATCATAGCTGAAGGCTGAACGCCAGTCGACATGTAAACAAACCTCAGGCAGCAGAGAGGATCTCAACAAACCCTGCATGCAGTGCCCTGGTAAAGACTTCCTGTCTAGGGACATGAGGCTAATTATCACCAATCCATAACGGAACGCCGCAGCCAGCCATGACTGTGTCTTGTGTGACCTGTCCTTAATGCTCTCTTTGCTCCGTCTCTGCCATCCATGGTGTGTTCCTCCCTATTTCTTTGTTTTCTTTCTTCCCAGCTACATTGTACAAGAAAGGGAAGGCAGCGAATGAAAGCAGGAATGTGTTTTAGTCACTTTCCTCATCACTGAGACTAAATACCTGACAACACAACTTAAAGCAGGACAAGTGTATTTTAACTCATGGTTTTAGAGGTTCCGGTCCGTGATCTGCTGGGTCCAAGGAAGAAACAGTATGGTGGAAGAGCCTGGGCAAATGAGAGCTGCTCGGAGCAGCCAGGAAACAGAGAGAGAAGAAAGCGGCTAGGGTGGGAGAGACTTCCTTGTAGGTCATGGCCACAGTGTCCAGTCCACTGATGTAATATAGCACCCCTGGGATCCAGTCATCTTCCAAACACACAAGGCTTTGAAAGGACACCCAAGATCTAAACCATAACATCATGAAAAAGGCAAGAGGGAAACAACAGTATTGTTCCCATCATAATGTCTTATTCAGTCTTATAGATTTGGCTCTGAACTTCTGGAAGCCAGGAGTACCCAAGTCATAAGGATAAAATATGCCAATTCCCATACAGTGCTGTTCCTGTATAATTTTCCTTCCTCATACCATGGGCTGTGTGTACTAACACAGAAAAGTACCCAAGGCATGGTACATGTATGCAGCATCACATCCACAGTATCCATCATATCTGCAGATGCTTCATAGGTTCTAGACACTGTGCCAAGCATTTTTAGACACATTTTCTTACTTCATCCTCACAAAAATCTCCTGGGATATTTGCCATTACCATCTCCATTTTTACATAGATTGGGACCAAAGTTCAGAAACTGTGCTCTAACTCCCCCCAACTTCCAAAGCAGTGAGTAGCAAAAAAACAGAGTTGAACCTAAATCTGTCACACACCTGACTTCTCACATGCCCTTGACCGTTACTGAACAAAGATGTCTAGAAGGATATTCACAGAAGCTCAGAAGTAGATCCCTATGGCTGGTGAGATGCTAAGAGACAGTACATTTCTCTTACTGTTATAAAATGGTCCAAAAGTATTGAGGATAATCAATTATGCTTATGCACCCACCATCCAAACATACAGATTCAAACATATGGTTATAGTTCTTCAGATTTTTATTAAATGCAGGGACCACAGAAGCCCTTTCTCTTCCTTGTTGCACGGCAGGCCCCTATAAAAGCAGTAGATGCACAAGATAACCTATGACTTTTACAAGGCTGTTTGATGTTGCATCTCCTTGGGAAACTCGAGCAAATCTTCAAAACGGAATTCTGCCTGTGCAGTTCAGCAGGGAGTGGGGAGGACAAGGGTTGGGTAGTGGACTTGGGGCAGCTTTTTGATATTCCAGCCTGGCCCCAAGTCAGGCCTGATCAAACCAGCTAGAAAACAAAAGTGAATGAACTCCCCCGTCTTTCCCTACAGCTATCCCATATTTTTGAGTTTTGATGGAAATTAGACAGCAAAGAGTTCAGAGATAAATTCTCTGGCACAGATATTCTGAATCTATATTTTCTAAAAATCAATGGAACAGATGGTAAGGATGTGCCATTGGGACTCTTTCCTATAACTAGAGAGCCACCCTGTCTTTGCCAAAAAGAAGCGAACAGATTTTCTGCTACTAAAATAAGATCTTTCTTTAAAAATAATTCCAGATTATCAGGAAAAAATGATGATTAAATCCTCACGGTCTTCTATTACAAAGAACAGCACTTTGATTATTTTTGTTGGAAAGTTTCAAAACTAGTGTTTTAAAAAATCACTGAATTCTATTTCTTAAAATAAAGAAGATAATTTTACATGAGATTAGTCAAAGTTAAACCAAATTGTATAAAAACAGGTGCATCAGTTGCTAATGGAAATGTGAACCCCCCAAAGTGACACAGGAAATGCTCAAACATTAGCATCAATTAATATGTGCTAACTGGTAGAGACAGAGGGAAACAAACTAACCCCCAAATCGTAGATGCTTACCCGATAAAAGTCCACCAACTATGAGCTGTATCTGTAGACGTCTTATGATCTCCAGCAGTGATGAAATCATTCTGAGGAGGCACTCAGAACCCTCCACTGCCCTCTGACCCCCAGAACTCCACCCTCAGTGGTTGGAATCTCTGGCTTAAGCCAAATCCTCACCCATTATTCTTGTGGCCTCCATGACTCATTCTTGGAGAGCTTCTTCTTCATCTGCGATCTGCCAGGGCCCCTTCTGAATCCAGCACTGGAAACGGGTTCCTTGCAGCTAGCCGGCTGTAGGTTCTACTGCCTGAAGGTACAAATTGCACAAAGGGTTGTTTATAGATGTGAGCCTTTGGTTAAACAGATCTATGGTTCCTTGTATGATTCTCTCAAGGCCTGAGTTGGGCACACGCTTATAAACCCAGCACTCTGGGAAACTCAGCCAAGAGGATTATGAGTTCAAGCCCAGCCGGTGCAACTTAGCAATTTAGAGAAACCCTGTCTCAAAATAAAAAAATAAATAGTCCGGAGGTACAGCGCAGTGCAAATCCCCAAGGTTCAATCCCCAGTGCGCGCGCACACACACACACACACACACACCCTGAGTTGGCTTCTGAACTATTTTCTTCCAGTTTCAGGCATCTGTAAACACAGCCAAAGTGCTTCCCTAGACCTACACTGAGGACCTAGCCAGTCATTTGCTTCTAGGTGCCCCTGCCTTGCCCTTAAGCTACCTTAAGGCCACTTCGCACAAAAGCCTTGGATGGGAAGAAAAGACCCTTGACTTGAACTTGATTCACTGTACTGAAAGAGCCTGCTGAATGCCACACCTTTGTGGATTAAAGCCTTTTGCAGTTAATGTCTTACTCTCTGGTGTGAGGACCTATCTTTCTGAACTCTGCTCTATTCTCTTGCATTTATATTTATTTGGAAGCTGGTTGATTCTTTCCTAAATTCATCTCTTCCTTGACATAGATAGCAAGACGCAAGTGCACCCATGACCCTCCCATCTCAAGCTGCAAGTACTCAGTCTGCCTCCCAGGGGACTTGAGGCAGCAGTTTATAAAATACTTTATTGCATACAGCGGTCCACACTTATCTACAGAGCACTAAGAAGATCCCTGAAACCACAGGCAGTGTTAAGCCTTATATGTGCTGGATTGTTTCCACATACACATACCCATGATAAGGTTTAATTTATAAATTAGACCCAGTAAGAGATTAACAACAATAACAAAACAGAAAAAATACAGAAATGGGTCCTAATGAAATGTAAATGCCATCTCCTCTCTTCTCTCTAAATATGTACTTATCCTGGTTTTTATTCATATTCACACCTTTTTATTTTTATTAGTACATGTTTGCAGTACATATTCGCATTCTAGTGAGAAGCTGTATGTGTCCCCAGCACATCTTAATTCTTTTTAGGTCTCCTTCCCCTCCCCTGCCTTCTCCCCCTTCCATCTCTGGGTCCCCTTCCCATTTGCAAATGATCTGTCTCCATTTTTTGTGATAATGAGCGATGAACTAATCCCTGCATAACGAGATGTAGCGACAGGAATAACAGAGGCACTGGGATGAATTTAGGCTACACCTGGAGGAAGGGGCCCCAAGCTCAGGCCCTGGATCAGCTCTGGTCCATGACCTGTCAGATCCCAGGCAGCAAAGAGAAGCTTCACCCATATTTCCAGCCACTTCCCACGGCCTGTTTCACGACCTGAACTCTGCGCCTGTGGGATCAGCGGGGCACTCAATCCTCAGAGCAGTGAGAACCACACTGCGAACCATGCATCTGAGGAATCTAGGTTGATGCTCTTTTGAAGCATCTGATTGTCTCCCCTGAAACCAGTCCCCAGTGCCAAACCAGTTAGGATCTGCTGTCATAAGCGTCACGTAAACACAGCACTCCTGTCCCCAGAAGAGCTATCTGGTAGGATGAGGTGACCACATAACTGAGTGCATTGCAGACACAATGCAGACGCCCTGGACAGAGAAATGATTCCCATCCTAAGGGGTGGCAGGTGGGATTGAGTGTGGCAACACAAGTGTTCTTCACATTACTCAAAAGGGCAAGTGACAAACAATTTCAGAGTTATTTCTGGAATTTTCCATTGGATAATTTGAACCTCAGTTGACCACGGATAAATAAAACCACAGAGAGTCAATCTGTACCATTGGTCCCCATCTTTCCAGTCTTTAATATCCTCTTTTGTACCATTTTCCACCTACAAATTTTAGGTTTCTGTGGTGAGAACAGCACCTTGCATCAAGGCATTAATTTATGTATTAGGGGCACATCGGCTATTGTAACAACAAAAATAAAGAGCTTTATCATGCACATAACAGTTCAATGCAAGGGTTCCTAGTTTAAAAATTTCCTGCGCATAACGGCAACTCCCTGCATCTGGGCAGAAACTAGCAGAGAAAATCCTGCACAGCATCTAAGTGAGATGGTAAAAGATTGCTCATACTAATGCTCAAAAATAAAAGAGTAAAAATATAGTCGTTCAGTGCTGTCACCGTGAAGTCTTGGAGGACAGGTAAACACTGATGCATGAGAGACAAAAACACGTGGAGGGGTGCTTCTTGTGGAGGAGGAGCAGGGAATAGTACTGGCAGTAAAATAAAAAGAAATTTAACTACAGACTCACTGCCGTATAAGTCCATCGGTTTGACTTGCTGAAGAGCAGGGAGTACTGGGTCTCCACTTTCTGCAGGTGGGAAGTGTTCAATTGGAAAGGGTTTGGGGGCCCTTCTTCAAGCCAAGAGGACATCTCTGTACATGAGCTTAGTAATCCTGCAGTGTAGTATTCACAGCACTGTCACACATAAGCAGATACTTTAAGGCACGGATACTCTCAACCTTATGAGCTGGGAGCCGCTGGTGCTATTGACCCCTTTTCACAGATAAGAAAACAGAGACTGAGCAGCTCAGGTGACTGGCAACATGACAGGACTTGCAAGAGACAGGTTGTGATGCGGAACGCAGGAAGCCAGAGTCCCTCTCAGCTGCTTCATGGCTGTCTTGTATGCAGACAAGAGAACCAAGCTCAGCGCTGCCAGCTTGCCTGAGATGCTGCAGAAGAGCTGTAAAGGTTTACGTAGAAACAGGTTTTCTAGGGCCTAATGTGCTCTCTGGAGTTTCTCGGGTGTGGTAGAGAAGCCTGCGTGACACGGTGCATCCAGAAATTCTTGTGGCTTGGCTTTCATTCAGAACTGGAGAGAGTCACAGAATCAGAGCAGGCAGTAGACAAACAGCCTTCTTCCTGGTTCACGGAATGCCACTGCCACCAAAGGCTGAGACTCCCTTAGGGAAAGAGGTGGTGATTGGATCTGCTAATGAAGATCTTCTTGTTTCAAAATGTTCTTGAGATGTCAGGAATCCCACCTCGAATCAATACAAGAAAACACTACTAAGACGATAATCCCGATGCTAGTAATGGTACCGGAAGCTATACCTGTATAAAAAATAATAGGGTTTTTTTTAAAATATTTATGTATGTTTCTGATATACAATAGTTTTGTTTGTGTGAGCTGATTGGCACATGAATGTATCCTACCTTGACCATTGTGGACCCCTTTACCTACTCCCCAACAGTAGTCTTAATTGTACCAAACACTAGTCTCTCTCGGTGCTTTTCAGTGTGCACTTTATGTAAACCACACTCATCAAAGGTGGGCCCTTTCCTCCCATTCCACAAAAGAGGAAGCAGAGATCTAGAGAGGCCTGAACTCCCACACCTACATACTAAAGTCTGTGTTGTACCTGATTCATTTTGTTTGTTGTTGATGTGTTAATGTCTTTTAAACAATCGATAAACATGAATTAATAGATACATACTAAATAGTATATCCTAAAGGAAGCATCTTTTTCTTTCTTTTGGTACAGGGATTGAGCCCAGGGCCCCATGTCTGACAATAAAGGCTCCACCACAGAGCCGCTCCCTGGTCCTTTTCTGATTTTTATGAATGTGTGTTACATGCACAGCATAGCAGGGCTCGGTGTGATTCTTCAGTGCATGCCTGTGATGTGTGCTGATATAACCCAGCCTTCTTTACCCACTCTCTCTCCTCCATCTTTCCCAACTGCTAACACTGTTTTCCATTCAGGTCAGCTTTTTTCTTTAGCTTCTACAATAAGAGAGAACACAGATCACTTGTCTCTGTCTTCTTGGTTTATTTCACTTAACATACTACCCTCCAGTTCTGTCCACTTTGTTGCAAATGACAGGATTTTGTTCTTTGTGGCTGAATAATAGTCTATGGTACACACCTACCCCTACACTGAGTTTCACGTGGAACACAGGACAGTTGGCCAGGTCAGACACCGCGGAGGACGCTTCCTCTAACAGGCCAATGGGAAACCACACTAGAAAGTGGCTGCCCGAGTCACACAATGTTTAATTAAATAATAAACAAAAGCATAGAAAAGTAAAGTGGATGCAGTATGATCTACATATTATAAAACTAATGATACAAGCCTTTAAAACTAGAGAGAAGAGGTAGATGGAAGGAAAAGAGATGATGATGATAGATAGATAGATAGATGATAGATATTCTGCTGAGATTCATAAAAACATTCATTTTTAGCACAGCAAATTAGGTGACAGCATCCTTACAGAAAAATAATTTAATGTAATTGGAAGAAGTCATGATCCTTTAAGAAAAATTATGTAATAGCACTTCCTTGGGGTTTGAAACCTTAACTTTTATAATTAAAGAAAGCTATAATTAAAGAAAGCACGTCTTCATGGCTCTCAATGTTAGATACTAATAAAAGTTCCATCCCACACTTTGTGGTTTTACTCTGTAACGGTCCCTAGAAAGAACCACGCTTTCCCTTGAAGCAGGCTATGTCTTGTGACTCGGTAAGAGACTCAGCAAAAAGCAGAACCACACTTTCCCATGAGCCAGCCAGGGCACAGGCTGGAAAGCCGGAAGAGTATTCCATCACCCCACCCGACCCCATGCCCCTCGGTGAGCAACTGGCTGATTTGCAGGACTCTGGGTGGGAATGTAGCAACTGAGGTGGAAGGAACAGCTTGGCACCTGTGTTGTTTGGTTGGCCTTGCAGACCTGGGGCTGGTGCTCTGGACAGCTGCTTGGAGGACAGCAGTGTGCATTGTGGCAACTGTGGGGACTCCTCCTGTCTTGTTTTTGAAATCCAATGTTTTGTTCCATTTTACTGTTGTTTTACTCCTGTGTCTAGTGGCCTGAGCACTGTGCAGTATCACAACCATTATTGGTTTCCTATCATCTTGTTTCGAATTGTTTGGTTTCTTTTTTTGTTGTTGTTATTTTACTTTGTTGGGGGTTTTTTAGGATTGTTTGCTTCTTGATTTATCTGTTTTTTCTTTTTTTCCCTTAAAAAAAGTCCTAGAAAAGACAGAGTCCTTGGGAACCCACTCAGAACCCCTTCTGTCTCGCTCTCAGACAGAAGCTTTCTTTCTCTTAATAAATATATTCTGCTCTTAAAAAAAAAAAGTCCCATCCCAATGGGGTAACTTCCTATCTTTCCATGCTAGCAATTTTCTTTTCTTTAGTCACATGGAGCCCAGACTAAAATCAAATACTGAAGTTTGGATGAATTATTTTAAAATGTATGTTTTTTTTGCTCTTGAACTTTCTGCCAATAAAGAACAATACCCCAAGAAGCATATAGGTGTAAACACTCCTGAAAATTTTAATAACAAAGGTTGTTCAAGTCTTTATTAAAGAAAATAGCACTGCTTGGAAGTATTGAATCTTTTTAGAAAAGTCGGAATTAATAAAGAAAGCCGACCTATATACCCTAGAGCTTTGCTCTTGAAATTACACATACTGTAGCTTCTTCCCTTTGGCTAATTTAGTTTTTATCTACTCTGGATGATAAACTCACAGTCGTGGCTATGCACTACAAGCATGTTTGACAGAAGGGGAGGCGACTGCACAAATAATGATGAGACATTTGAACTCCCCAACCTTCCCTTCCCTGAGTACCTTCCCCACCCACGGAATCTCTATTGGATTCTCAGCAAGAACATTACTATTGAACTCCCCACTTTAATAGAACACTCACTTGTATTTAGTTCTACAGAGCATAGGTCAACATTTTATTAGTTTCTTATATCATTACATTCCTTGGAAGGCATTTGGGAAGAGGACAGAGGGCTACATTTGTTGGATACTAAACCGCTAACAGTCTATTTATGAGTCAGAGTTTATTTTTTCTATAGTTCTGGGTATGGAGAGAAGCCCATTCATAACTATGACACACATCAAAAACCTCATGAACACATTAGCTCTTGAAATGTTGTCTCTGGTGTTAGACTGGGCTATGTACTCTTGGCCCATTAAAGGGTATTTTAGCAAGCTTGTATTAGTAGGTTCAAGCACAAAATAGGGCCAAAAAGTGCAAACAAGATATCCAACTGTGACAGCCTCAGATTATTCCCCTGTCCATACCTTCAAACTGATATGTACCTTTAAACTCAGACCACCCTACACTTGGAGGTGTGGCAGCCAGATTCCTGTGGAGAGAAGAGGTATCTGTAGACTGCATATGAAAAGAGACGTTCTCAAGGTAGTTCAAGACTATATCATTAACAGTGCACTTTCCTTCTACTTAAAACCATATGAGGATCACTAACAACAAGAAGACCTCGACTGACATTATCTCTTATCCTTGTCCACCACCCAGCCCACTGCATTGTGGGAAAATCCCAATGCTTTAAGCCTGACTTGGATAAAACCAGGTGGTCCCAACACCATTCCATGAGGCCACTTACCACTGTGGAGTACAATTAAAATTAATCCAACTTTAATCAACATTAATTTGAAGAGAACAAATAGGCGCCAAATGTCTACTACATGAAAGGTTTGAGTAGAAAATGGCTAATGGGTGGCGGAAAGGGGTGACTTTTAAAAGAATAAACAAAATGTGTCTTTTACTTTCAAGGAGTTCACATTCTTGGAAGAGAGAAAAGATGTTTACACTCTTGGTGTGCTTTTCTTCAGGAACTTGTTCCACCTACTTCTCTTGTAGAAAGGACTTTCATTGTGTAAATAATAGAAAGAAAATACAGCAGAAGGGAGTGTTAACAATTGGAGCTGATAATAACATCACAGCACATAAAGCCAGATTTCCTTTGGAGGATGATCTGAGATGAGGTAGGGACCCCCACGGTTGAAACTGTTCAATGCAATAGTTATTAAGATATAAATAAGAAAGAAGTCCCTTGGTCACAGGCCCTGCTGCTTTCTAGCTCAAATGTTCTCCAGCAAGTTACTGAAGCCTTTATTTCTTTACTGGTAAAATAATAATCAGGCCACCTATTTTAATTGGGTTTGTGAGCACTAAATGGAAACACACACACACACACAGAGCTAGTGAAATGCTAGTTTCCTTCCTCCCTCCACCATTCACTTTTCCTTCTTAAATGAGAGAGACAGACAGACCAACAGACAGACACCATCAGGATCACTGTCAGCAGGACCCTCAAGACTGAGTCTCCTTCCACTAATTTGTAGTCCAACCCATTAAGTATGTGCTCAGCACCTAAACGGGTCACCCCAAGTAGCACAGCTGTTGTCACCATGAGCTCAGGCCAGTGAGCTGGCCATCGATCCCACAGATAAGGACCAAGTGCCAATCAGGGCTACACTGGTGCTGGCCAGCACAGAGAGGGACCATCAACCTTGTGAGGAGGGCGGAGTGGATCAGAGGGACCCGGGCGGCATTTAAGCCGATCCTTAAAGCAGGAGGACCCCCTTATCTTACTCCACAGAGCAGGAGGACCTCCTTATCTTACTCATCTCTGACTGCAGGATTCAATGTGTGCTTTTCTTAATTCATAAACATTACACAGAAGACCATGAGGAAAAGTAGTAAGCTCTCCCAAGTCCAATCCATCTGATCTGAAACAGAAGACCTGTCCTGAAGGGAACACCATGCCCCTTCCTCATTTCTTTCCTAAAGCAAGTTGGTCTGCATATTGTTACATCCAGCCTCAGTGCACTGAAATACCCCTCAAAGACTGTAATTCTCCAAGCTATTTCTTAGTACAGTAGTCAGCGTGAGTTGTTTCTTATGCACCGGTAACTGAAAAGCCAGTTCCTATCTCACATAAATTCACCTGCTCCCTGAAAACTAAATGTATCTCGACGTGCAGTCCGAGATGTGAAGGGCTGCCCGCTGCCTGCTCCTCAGGGGAGGGACAAGTCAGGGCCGGTACTGAGTCCTAGGGTTTTGATGGACAGGACCTGGAGAGGGTCCTAAACTGGTGTTCACACGCCCTCTAGTGGTCATCGTCCAGGAAAACGTCTTCATTGTATTTTCTCAAACGCTGGTGGAATTCAGAACCGTGCATGATGAATGGTAGAGTGTGCTGTTTCAAGTGTAAGCCACACTGGTGGTAGTAGGACGTAGCTCTGCTCAGGTAACAAAAGCTTGCTGTTAACACTAACTCAGAGGGAATTTTTTTAGACTGCTCTGTCCTCCACCCCTGAGCACAAGAGGTGTTTGCTGAGTGACTGAGTAAGAATGAATCCAGTTGGTAAAGAATGGGTCTGTGCACACACGTCAGCTCAGTCAGCTGACAGTGCTTGGATCCTCTGTGCTTTCCGCAGTCTATGTGAGTCATGTTCTCCCGGAGTCACCTCTGGGAAGAATCACCCCTTCTTAAATAGCAAAATGAGGTCATATCAGACAGGTGGAGGAAGTGGTGATTTTTAAAAGGCTTTATGGGTAAAAGAGAGAATCTGGGCTGGTAGATCTGAAGAAAACATAAAGAAAGGACATCAGAAAGGAATTAGAATCAAGAGAAGAAATGAAACAGTTGAGCAAATGGCTGTCATTGCATTCAAGCATCCTGCCTGATGTCACCTAAGGACACGAGTAGAAGTCACCCGGTGAGGACTGACAGTGGAGAGTAGTCCATCCGCACCCGCAGCCTGATGCCTGCTCCCCTGCCTGGGAAAATGGCTTCAGGGTCAGGGTCACCAGCTCCCCGGTTCATACCGGTGCCTGTGCATCTGTATCCTGTAGCTGAAACTCACAAAAGCAATGTGGATAAGAGGAAAGTAGGGAGGGTTTTTGCAGCTTGCAGCCAGCTCCCAGGCCATCTCTTGGAACCCTGTCCATGTCAGAGATAGATGCAAAAGAGTCAGGAGTCATAAAAATCAAAATGTGATAAAGGAAATGCAGTGAGCATGAGACAGAGGAGGACACAAGCCAGAGAGGATTCTGGTCTCTTTGTTCTCCAACCACCCCCAGAATTATCCTGTGGCTTTAAAGAAGGCATCATGCTGGCCCACCCCAGGATGGCAGAGAGATTTCGGCTGGCACAGTAAAGAAGCCCAGCCTCTATGAGCCCCCAGACCTTGGCTTCCCTGCTGAGCAGCTTAACCAATGCAAGTCCACCCCGCGCTTCAGTTTCCTAATCTGTAAAATGGGGCAAACTTTTAAGTGGGCACAAACTTATGTGCCCATAGATCTGTGCCACAGTAGCTGGAATAATATATGTTAATTGTCTCAGGTGGGAGATGATCTAGCACTGACCTCTAGGAAATGACAATAATGTTAAGAAGGACGAGAAAGAGGACCTCAGTCTTCTACTCCCAAGAGGTAGTAGGTATGAAGACATTCTGGACTTCAAAGTCAGATGCAATAGGCCTGCAACGGACCTAAGACTTAACCATGGCCCATTTTGTTCTAGGTTTAACACACCATGCGTGCACAACACACACACACACACACACTCACTCACCACTCAATGTCCTCAATTACACTCATGCAGGGCTGTGTCGGGAGCAAAGCCAAGGCCCCTTTTGTCTCTTTCACGGCTTCTCCTGGTTTCCTCTATTTCCCGCTCCTCGCCACTGCCCCTAAGGTCTCCCAGCTTTCCCCACACCGCACTTGTTGAAGTCGGCTCCAAACACAGTGCTAAAACCTACGGTGTTTCCAAGGAACAGTGCTTTGCTGCCTTCTAGAGCCAGCAAAAGCAACCACCCCCTGGAACTTAGACCCACACCGTGACCCCCAGCTTCCACAGTCACTGTCTGGGTACCATTTTGCTGGCACACTGTTCTGCTCTTGGAGCAGAATGAAAGGCTATGGTGACCATGACTCTGATAATGCTAACCTTTAGACTCCATTCCAAATATTGTTATTGCTGCCAGAAGCCTACTGGCAAGGTAATACCAATGGAACTGCTGCGGACGTTCCAAAAGGACGTTTGCTGAGTTACTTCTTTAGCATCAAGGGCTTGAACTATATTACAGTTAAAAATCAATAGAAATGTAACCCTTCCAACTGCGTAAAATGAGTTCGTTTTTATTATTAGTCTTTTTCTGAAACCACAATGCTGCGATTGCAAAAGGAATCAGATTAACTCAAGCTTTATTGAAAGACCATTAAAGAAACAAACTCAAACTCATTTAAATACTGAAGCCAGTACATTAAAAAGATCAATACAGTAAACACTCCTGAGGTTGTGCTATTTAAACACCCCCACCCTAAGAGTCATTCCGCAGTCACTATTTGAGAAAATAAGGCTGGAAGAACAGCAAACAAAAAAGCAAACGTTATTTTGTTAAATAGGGTTAGAACCATAAGGTGCTTAACTTCAGCCTGATTAGATACACAGAGACCTTCTCCCAATATTTTAAGGCATCATCCAGCAAAGACTCGTTGATCATTGAATGCCACTGACTTGGGGAAATTGTCAGCTGCCTGAGTGGGTAGGAAGTATAGTTTCATTTCTCTAAAACTAACACACACAGGTAAGGCCGCCGTGAAGGGCAAATCTGGACTCCCAGGAAGCTGGGAAATGGCCTCTCTAACCACACTTAGCATGGCCTCCTGCACACAGTAACCTGTATTAAACTGCATATTGACCAGTGACTCTGTAGACTTTGATTTGGCCTGGGTCTGTTGGTACCTCTGTACTACATTTGATTATGAGAATGTCCTTTCTAATTCCTTCCCCATTTAGGAGAACCAAAACAACTGTCACAACCCGCTTCAGGGTCTTCCTTCAAAACTACAATATAAAGTGCAAGCTTTGGTCATAATAGGTAGTTAGAATAATTTCAGAGTCAGAGCGGTCCTCATTAGCCACATCAGTCCTTTCTTCTGTCTAAAGATACTAGAAACAATACCACTCATAGAGCTTCCCTGAACACTCTTCATGGTGTTCTTAGTTTTTCTAATTATAAAATTAAACGCATTCATTTGGGAAAGAACAGAGAGGAAAACTAAAGCTCCCACTCTCCCGTTAGCCCATGGCAGCTACACCAGGTCACCGCTCTGTCTCCACTCTCCGTGTCAAACGAACAGGAGGATTTTTCTCTCACCTTGAAGCCTTTCTTTGTTCTGCTTTGCAACAAGACTCCTGGGGATAACTATCTATGCTGTTTTAAGTCCGCTTTTCCCAGTCTCTATTTTCAGTCGACTTTATTGAAGAGCAAGTTGCCACACCATGAAACATCCACTCTGTAAGCACTCACATGGATGAGTTTGGACAAATGTCCTCACCACCACTGTCAAATTTAGAACATTTCCCACACCCTACAAGGATTCCTCAGGCCCTGCTCCCATTAATCCACACCAACCATTATCCAAGCAGCCACTGCTCAAATTTATGTTTCCATGAAACCATAGATTTGTTTGCCTTGTTCTGTAGGCTTGTGCGAATGGAATTATGGGTACTGTCAGTTCTGTCTAGCTCCTTTGTCTCTGCATAGGGATTTGTGATCCCTCCTGTGTGTATCTACAGGTGTGCTCTTCCTGGCTGGGTGATGCTACCCTTGCGAATCGTACTGCCATCCGATCATTCATTTTCTTGATGGATGGATCATTTCCACTTTGGAGATATTATGAATAATCCTTTATGATGTTTGCTTGCATATGAATCTTGTGAAAATATTTTTTCACTTCTTTTGGTTAACTATCTCAAGTGAAATTAATGGGCTGTATGGTAAGTATATCTTTAACTTTATGAAAAAAACGTATTTTATATTTCCTCCATCGAAGTGGGAGAATTTCTGTGGCACCATATAATCACCAATACTTGATAGTGTCTGGTTTGGGGGAAGTTTTGTTTTTTGTTTTATCGTAACCCAATTGGATTTGTGTGTTCACACTGGTTTTAATTTTTATTTTCCTGTTAACTGGTGAAGTTGAGTAACATTTCAGGTCCTTGTGGAGCATTGCTGAGCCCTTTATAAAGTGCTCAGGACTTGGTCCCTTTCATTGGTATTGGGTATTGCCTTCTCCTGTTAAGAATTTTTTCTGTATTCTAGATGCAATTCCTTTGCTGGACGTATTTTCTCTGAATGTTTTCACCACCATTTTCTCTTACATCTCCACGTCCAACAGGCTTCCGTCCACTGCTTCCTGAAGCTCCTCTCATGAAAATCACCAGTGACCTCCCCACTATGATCCCCTTTGGTGTGTAAATCCTTACAACCTTGTACAGAACTCAGTGAGCAGAAGACTTGCTTGCATATGTCAGGATTGGAGGAGGAACTCTTGAAACAGTAAATGACGAACCATCCAATGTCACATTTCAGCTACTCATTAGTTCTTTTGCCCATCACTCTAGAGAAATTTCCCACAGTCCTTCAGCCCATGCAGTACTGGGCCTTCTGCTTTCTGTCCAATTCCTTCTCCTTGGCTGCCACCTCCATCCTTCCTCCTCTCCAGATTTCCCCCAATTAGTATGCGCAGCAACTGGTGGATTCTTCCCAAAACTTAGTGTAAAACTTTAGGCCCAGATGTTCAACAAACGCAAAACCTTGGATTCAATTCCTTCATAAAGTTGCGATTCCACATGACAATTATAAAAATCTGGGAGTGATTTCACACCATAACGTTAGAAATGGAGATAGATGGTAGATAGCTGGGATGGGTGGTGTGGGTGAGATGGGTAGATGGATGAATAGATAGATAGATAGATAGTGGATAAGTGGCTAGATAGGTGACATGTAGATGATAGATAGGCAGACAGACAGTTAGGTAGATAATAGACCATTGGGTGGTTGGCTGGCTGGCTGGGTGGATGGATCGATGGATGGCTATATGATAAGTCAGTGAGTAGGTAGGTGGATAGATGATAGATAACAGATCAGTGGGTGGATGGATTGGTAGATGGATGGAGAGATAGCAGATAGATATGATAGATGGATAAAAACTACAACCCAAGTCACTTATGAACCAAATCCAGACTCCACACCCTCACATTCCAAGTGCTCCCCAATTTGTCTTCTGTGCACCCTGTTTTGTCTCCTCCAAGTTCCTTCCAAAGCACAGCCCAAGGACCCATGAGGCTGGCACCCCGCTTCCCTGGGAGAAAACAGGCTTATGTTTTCCTCCTTCAGATGTCTCCACTCTGCCAGTCTAAGAGTTGAGCCACAATGTCATATTATTCTCTGCACCCTTTTAGAATCAGGGATAATGATTTGTATTCAATTTTCATATACTTATAGTTCTGTGCCCTGTCCATCCCATAAGTCATATTTTCCAAACAAGAATCTAAGCACCTTGAGCCCACTTGGACCATCTTATATCACCAGTTAGTTTCCTTCTAGTCCCAGTTCACAGGGAGCTGGACAGAAAAATCTCACAGAAGTCCTCATGCTGCGTGAGGAGGTGCTGGGAGCCTTGTGTCTGCCAATCAGGAGACACCATAGAGGAGCAACTTGAGCCTTAAGCCAAAGTCTTTCTCTTCCTGCAAGGAGTCGGCTGCCTCAGTTACCTGGTTATAATCCCTCACCTATGCCTTGGGGGCTCATGGGACAGGCGAACTGGAGACAGGTGTCACCTTCTCAGGACCACACAGGGAAGATGCCCCAGGCCAAGGCCACAAGCTGCTAGCATCCTCAGATTCAACTAACTGTGTACCCCTCTGAGGGGTACAACTTCCAGTGAGGGCTTTGTATCTAGACCAGGTGCAGCAAGCACCCTGCAGGAAGCATTTGAGAATCAGGGCAGCCACCTGCTCCCGCACACAGCAGCTCTGAGCTCAGCAAATGCAACCTCAGCACGCACACCTGCACCAGGCTGAAACGGCCTCCTGGCTCTTGGTTTTATTTCTACTGATAGCCTCACCCAGGCTGTCGCATAGCACACCCAGGAACTCATGAGGATGCAAATATCAACAACCCCTGGAGACATGTCGGGGCAAATCAAAGTTACAGAGGCAAAGAAGGACTTGAACAAGAAAGACCTCCATCAAATCGGTCAGGTCTGCATTGTTTTTGACATTTTCACTTAAGCTTCTTCATTCTTTTCACCTAATTCATACACAATGGAGCCATAATGTTATAAAAAAAAATGAGCAATGTTATATTATATTTGTTCGTGTTTTCAAAAGCACTCTCCCTAATTTTTTATTCTTCTGCCCTGTTTTCCTCCTCTCCCCTTCTCCCATACATTTGTTTATTCCTGAAAAGTCACTTTGTAAGTTATCAAAATGTATTTTGCCTTGAGCACGCCAGGAAAAATATGGCCTAAAATAGAAGTCACTGATGCTCATTATATAAATTAATTCCTAAAGTACTCACGATGTATGGTGATTACAGTTGGTGGCCATTAAAGTGATTTTAAATATAAAATTATATTGAAACCATGCTGTATTCTCATACCGGACTTCTGCCAAAGGAGTTTGAAATATAATTATTAGATTCTGGTTCAGCATTGTTTTTTAATGCTTGATAAGTATCTTCTGAATTTTTGTAAGTAAATCAAAGCCTAAAAGTGCTAAATTTTTCTAACTAGGTTCTTTGAAACAATGATATAGTTTGGGGGAACATGTATACTATAAACATCTCTGGAGTTTATACCATTAATGAAATGCTAGTCAGCTGTAAAATGAAAATTTCTCTGCCCGTTCAGTGATGTGTATTCTAAAATTATACAGATTCACTGATACAAAATGTTCTCATTTAAAAAAAAAATTTCTGCTTGAAGTATGATTTGGTGTTTTTCCAGTAGGTGGCGTATTAGACTAGAGAACCTGGTCAACGATATTTTCTTTCTACTATTTTCTTTCTACTATTTTGAGGAAATTTTTATATGAAATACAAATCACCTAATGGGCTCACTAATTCTTTTAATTGCATCAATATGGCAGAATTCCAACTGTACTTGGCCTAAGGAGGCAGAAATATTTGACTGATTACATTACCATATTAACAATGGCATACTGACAACTGTAATGAGTACGTATAATACCTCACATTATAAAATTGCTTATCAACTCACATGCAAAGCTGCCTGGCGTCTATGGAAGGCAAAAGCATGCTCACTCACCGCAAAGAAAAATCTGTCTCCTGAGTCCTTGATTTTGAGACCCCGGTGACCTTTTGGAAAAGAGCACCCCGCCCCGTGAGCTTGCTATTATTACAGGGTCTCAGAACTGGAAGCAGGGGGCTCACGCCTTTGAGCGGCTCTCTTTCTCTTCCTGCCTTCTGTCCCTTTCTGACAGGTTGCAATGAGAGTATCCTCAAATGATACCCAAACAGGTGCTACCCTAGAGCTGGATCCTGGAGGATCTCTGCAAATGCCACCAGGGTCTGGAAAAATACTACTCTGGTACTTTTCTGGTCCATAGTAGTGGATCATTCTCAAAGAAACTAGCATCTGGTCCAACCTCTTGTTTCACAAACGAGGAAACTGGTGGCTTTGTGACTTGTTAATACCACAGCTGTTAAGTGGCACAGACAAGATGATTCTCACCCCTGACGTTGCCCTCTTCCCTTATGTGGGAAATGTAGGAGTTTCTGTGGTTTGCAGAAGTCCCCTAGTGACCCCGGCAAAGAGAAGACAGGAAGTCCTGCATGTGAAGATCTCAATATCCCCTAATAGGCTCGTGTGTTCCAAAACAGGGCTTTTGGAAGGAGATTGAGTTACGAGAACTGTACTTTGAGCAATCCGCTGAAAAGGTCATAATTTGATGTTGTGAATGGGGCTTACGAAGCAGGGCCTGGTTATAAAGAGAGTGAGTGGGTCATGGGTGTGGTTGGGTCAGAGATCTGCTCCCTGCTCCCTGCCCCCTGGCTCCTCCCCTCTCCTCTGCTTCCTGGCTACCTTGGGGATTGGGAAGGGTGCAGGAAATCTCAGGCCTTTTTCCAGAGCCCCAGAATTCGGTCCCCATCGCAGAGTCAGGGCTGCAGCAAAACTCGGTCCCTCAATCTCAGAAGAGGGCACGCAGCCTCACACGGTCCACGCTATCAAGTAATTTCTTCTCTGTTTCACCTCCAAACCATAAACAGCCAGATCAAATCCCTTTGAACTCTGCCAATGCAAACTGTGGTTTAAAACTGGAAATTGCAAAATAATACCTGAGCAGACAATAAAGCTTTAAACCCAATATGTAAAACAGGAGGCCCAGCCTGCATCAGTATGCTTTTAATGGCTTAATGGTAAAGGTGGGACACATGAGGGTCCCCTTAAGATTGTCCTGGGGCACGTGTAATGAGACTCTATTACACCATCTGTCATTCCTCCTAACTGCAGTGAAATGACCACCAGCTAAACGCACAGCGAAATAGCTCTCCCAGACCCCAAAGAAATTACCTTGAAATTATTACACTTGACCGTGGCAAACGTGCCCAGGTTCACTTGGGAAGAGAAGATACCTGGTACTGTGAGTGAAATGACAGAATCTGTCATTTCCCTGGGCTTTTCAGGTTGAGCTTTTCTTGCCTCGTCTCCTTTCGTCTTTTGAATGTAAATATGTAAAATGCGGGTGATGCTCCCCGTTCCTAGTGGATGTGAACAGGTTAATTGTGGTCAAGAGACACTGTCACCCCACCGCAGGCCATTCTGTCCCTGTAGTCAGGCATAGCTGGTTAAGAAGACCAACCCTACCCTTTGTGACTTTGGATTTTTGAAAACAATACCAACAGAAGCAAAGAAAATAGCTGTTTAATGTGTATGAAATAAAATAATGTGAAAAAGCCCCATACAAAGTCCAGTAAGGAGCAGGTGCTCTCTTGTCCTCTTGTTATCGAGTCCCCTTCAAACTAAGGGACTGGGGCGTCTACTTGCTGAGTGTGTGAGACCTGTGCTCAGAAAGGACACAGAAACCACAGTCAGCAAAACACAGGCTGCAAGTATCAGAAGTGACTGTGACAAAAGGTACCAACTAGGTCTAGGGAGGCCCCTAAGCAGTTTCCTACCAGCACCCAAGGGTGAGGGAATGAACCCCACGATGGACAAAGTTGGAGGGTGTGGGCTGTTGGGAAGCAACACTGGTCTCTGTCAGGGTCTCCCAGCTGGTCCTGATGATTAAGCTGATAAAGACAGACTAAGGGAAGCAAATATAAGGTTTTTATGCATTAAAGAGGTGATCAAAATATGTGACAAATGTTTAAAATGTAAAGATTTGTTATAGTAGAAGACACATTGCCACTAGTCCCCCTCAAAGTACTCCCCTTCATCCTGGCCACTTTCAGAAGCAGTTCCAGAAGTCCTTTTTCATGACGCCTTTTTGAGATGTGATCAAAAATATGGTCAATGCTGCCAAATGCCACTCAACAGAAAGGGAGGGTTGTAAAAATATGACGCTATGTCCTTTTCCACTTTATTCACCAGATCTGGCGCCATGCAACTTCTGGCTCTTCCCCAGAGTCAAATACCATGAAAGGTAAATATTTTGACTCAATTCAGGACATCGAGGCAGCTACCCAGCACAACTAAAGACACGACAGAGGACTTCCCAAACTGCTTCCAGAATGAGGAGACCGGTGTCTTCAAAGCGAGGGGGAGGATTTTGAGAGCAATCCATGGCAATGTGTCTTTTACTGTAATAACCTTTTTTTAATTTAAGCAGTCATCATATCTTCCTGAGCAAGAAGGTGAAAGTTACAAAAGCAATTAGACCTCAGCGCTTATAATACGTTGAACACAGTTGTGAGACAGTGGCTACAATGCATAGGGTGAAGCCCTAAATGCTGCTGAAAGAGATTCTAAAGAAGTTTGCTATCAAACTTCGCCTTCTCTCAGCCTCGCCTCTCATTTGGCCTTGCAATGCAAGGATAAACATTAAAAAATTAACATTAATTATCGCCATGGGAGCTTTTTTTCCCTGAAAATTTTGTATTATTATTTTTCTATAATGAATGTTTATTTCTGTAACCATTTTACATTTTTCTAAAAAAACATAGATTAAATGATCATCTATTTTGCATTAAATGTTTGTATTGATAATCTATTGAAGTGTCTGGGAAGGTTGTCACCAAGAGGTATTGGAGGACAGGCCGTTTTGGTAGAGCCTTTGACAATGAAGCAGATAAAGCAGCAGTTACCCAAGTACGCCATCAGATGGCGCCAAAGCAGCCAGCGGATACTTTCCAGCGAACACGAATGGCCTTTGCTCCCAAGAAACTTTATCAAATTTTGTACATATTTAAGAGTCTATGGCTGGAACAGCTGTCTTGTTAGTGATGCACTTGTGATTATAGAACATTTTTCGAAATGATAGTCAAATAGGCGTATGTCTGCTTTAATAGGTTTTTCCCCCCTCTCTTTGAACTTTTGCTGCAATCCTACATAGGCCAAACACTTACAGAACCAGTACTGCAAGTCAAAATTCTCAAAATTCCCGGAGATGCGATGACTCAGACGCTTCACCCTGCCTGCTCAAGGATCTGGGAGTTCCCACTGGGCAGTTTCCCAAGTCAGCTGTGCATACTCATAAATAACTAAAGATCCTCTCCAAAGACGCTGCTCCTCAGCGAGGTGGGAGGTTCCCTGAGCTTTGTCCCCGACACGCGACACGCGAGCGCCTGCCGCGGGCGCAGCTGCTCCTCCATCCTTGCCGGCGGGAGGGTTTCACCTCCTCAGTCCCAGTTGCTAGTGTAGCAGTTTGGGGGTGCTGTGCGGCCACCTTCAACAAGTGGCTGCTTGTTCTGGCCCCTTTCTCTGCATAATCCACGTGGTTCCAACGGGAACGCAGAGTAGGGAGCAAAGCCAGTTTTATGAGCCACACCTGTCCTTCCGCCACTTCAGCAGGTGTGGACCTCACTGCAGAGGGATGAATGGGGCCAAAGGAGAGGTTTCACCCAAGTGGGCACAGAAAAATCCAGAAAGCTCTGAGAAAACGTAACCAAGCTGTTGTTAAAAGCTCAAAATACACAGAGAAAAGCACGAAAGCTGTATTAAATTGCACCAACGGTGCTTGTGTGTGTGTGCGTGCGTGCATCTGAAGATCAATATTGCACTGCACACATGCAGTTAAGGACATAGTTCAGGGAAGGCTCTTTTGGAAAGCTCAATGCTATGGGTGCCGCTCTGAGATGAGCAGTAGAGACTGGATCAAGCAAATTTCACTCTATTAAAATGCACAAAGATATTAATCCCACAGACAAATAGCGTATCCATTTAGAGTGTCCACCACTGGAGATCAACTCAGAAAGTGTCTTCGTTTACCAAGCTCAAATTCTTTTCAAATAACCACCTTCTATCTTATCTCCACCCACAAGAAGAGATGGACTTTCATTTTCTCAGGCTGGGTTTCAGAGTCTGTGCTGATGAAATAAGATATCGGGAAACCAGGGTTCAAAGAGTGATATCATCCCCCAGGGAAGAGTTTATTCCACTGTGAGATAGTGACATTGCCCTAACCATGTCCCTCATTTTCTCCCTACAGCTTGATCATTATCCTTCCGTGAGTTACCATCTGCCAAGTTCATCGGACACGCTCTTCAATTCTCCCAAGTCACTCTTTCTCGGAAAAGTTATAGGTAAGAATCCAGTTCATTAGGTATAAATGTGTGAGCAACATACCTGGTATGAGAATTATATTACCTGATGTGAATTTGCATTTTAACATTACCAGAAATTTATCTCACTAGGGTCAGTCATGGGCATGTTCTCCATGAAGAAAAGTTGCACTGTGATTCTGAGTGGTGTCCAGGAGAACCATGATCAAATCATCATGTTCTCTTTGGTTTATTAGAGACCTCTAACTAGGAGCGGCATTTAACTTTCTCTTTGTGTAAGCATGTCAGCGTGATTTTCTTTCCCTCCCACCCACAAGAACACTAGTGGATATTATTTGCAACTGTAATAGGAATTGGCATACACTTTCCCTGAGTGTGATTGGACTGAGGAGTTGTCTTCCATATAAGAGGTTGGTGCTATCCAGACAAAAATACAGATGTGATTGGTTAAGAAATTTTAAACATTTAACTTGAGCCAATGACATTTCTCTTTAATATGAAAATGGGTATTGTGTACCTAGGATGGGGAATTAAGTTGGTGGTGATGTGTGAGAAGTCATTCTTTGTATTCACAGTGAGTAGAGGGGATGTCACCCACCCACATCCATTTTGTCTCTGCCCAGTGTGTCAATCCCTGAAGCCATGAATTTTGTAAGAGGTTTTGATTACAGCAATTTTAGGTTTACCAAAGGGAAAGAAACTGAGTAACACTCAGACAAGTGGAGAAAACCATCTTTATTACATCAGCAGGCTCAGAGGAACTGTGCACTCCAAAGCAGGGGTCTTTTGTGAGGGAGTGTGACTTTACAAACGTGAGAACAAACCGGAAGCAGTCACAGGTCTGCCACAGCTTGTACCTCTGGTACAAGACTGTGTATACAAGCAAAAGAAACACTGCAGACTGTTGACATATTTGGAAACATTTTGAAAACAAAACTTCCACAGTTTTATTCACAAGACAGTCACACATGGAGAGGCCTTCCCCACCCTACCTCCCAACTCAAAACCACCTCCCCAAGAATAGGATTCAGGGATGTTTAGGGATTAAAAAGTCAGGGTGGTCAGAGACGTGCGGAAAGACGATTCAAGATTTCAAGATAAAAAAAAAAATGAGACATCATCTGTGGTTTGCGCATGCGTGATCCATCTTCCCTCCTCTTCATAAGCTGCAGGCTAAGGATGTAGCAGTGTTGGTGGGCTTGTGGGTGAAGCTTTGAACTCTGGAATCTAAAGATAGCTGTGGAACAAGAGCTGAATGGTTGCGGACAGTTTAAGCCAAGACAAGGCTATCTCCAAATCAGTTTTTAAAAATGTGTGTATAGATATAGATATACATGGATATATTTATCGATATGTCATAGAGCCGAACTTCCTTTGGTTGGTAGTTTTGCTTTGTTTTAGTTTATCAGAGATTTGGCAATAAAAACAAGCAGAGTGTGTTAGACTTGAATTCAGGCCCCTCTCTGTTGACATTGTGGGCCTGTCGCTTTAATGCTGCGTTACTTTAACTTCTCAGAGCCAGGATTTTCTCAAAACTGAAATGAAGAACATAAATGCTCATTTGTATGTGGTTAGTTCCCCTGGGTTGAGATCATTTGCTTTTTTTAAACTTTATTTTTCGATCTATTTGCAGCAGCAAAATTACTTTCTGGCATATAGAAAATGTTCAAAACAGATTTCTGGAGTAAATGAACTGTTCTTTTACCATTAAGCTGATCACATCTTAGGAATGGAAATAATTCCCATTGTCTGAGGCTGCTGCCGGTCAGTGATAATGCCATATACGATATGTGTAGGGCTGTCTACACTCCTCCTAATGCCACCCAAACCACTGCTACCCTTCTTACGGTTTACATCTAAAAGATCTCCCAAAGTCTCCTGTGCTGAGAGCTGATGGGCTTTCCCAAAGCGTTCTGATTGCATCAAGTGGAAGAGATTATTGGTCCTCCTAGCTGAATGAGCTTTTGGGAAGTAGAACCTAACTGGATGAAGCAGGTCACTGTGGCTTTGAAGTGTTTATTTTTGTCTCTGGCTCCTGCATTTCTGGAGCTATCTATCTCTGCTCACTGGCTGTCATAGGCGAGCAGCTTAGCTCTACCGGGCCTTTTCATCATAATGTTCCGCCCCACCTCCGGTCCACAGCAATGGAACCAGCTGGCTGTGGACCGAAACTGTGAGCCAAAATAACCTTTCCTACCTTTAAACTGCAGGAAATTCTCAAGCGTTTTGTCATAGTGCTGCGATACTAACACAATCCTCGTGGTATCGAGAAGGGTTAGATTCTCAGGCTGAGAACTGTTAGATTTATTTTCTTAAAGCAGTCTCACTGCCAGCTGTGATGCTGTTGACACTGTGGGTCACAAAATTCTGCTCTGGGGCTGTCCTGTGCATTGCAGGTTCTCAGTCTTCATTCACAGATACAAGTAATTCCCAAGTTGGAAGAACCAAAAGGAGCTCCAGACGTTGCTAAAAGTCCCTCCACAAGGGCAAAATCACCACCATTGAGACTCACTGACTTAAAGCCCCCCACTTAGTCCACTCAAGGATGGTAGGTGACAAGTGTAATGCGTGACATGATGGACTAGCTTTGCCTAACAACACTCGCATCTTTCACCGTGACAGAGAAGCAATAAAGGCATCACTGGACATGCTGAGAATAAAATTCTGCTACTACAATCAAAGGAGTTACAGGCTGACCCAAGGAAGAAACTTTGGGTGCTTAGGGAGGCCAGTCACTGGTCACCCTTCAAACTGATAATCCTCAAATGTTTGATCATGTCATAGGGACAGGATCAGCCAGGAATGTTTTTAAATTTTCCTTTGAAAGTGACACGTACCTCAGTGAGAGACAACCCCTTCTGCATTCCCCAGCTATGTAAATATTCATCTGACAAGGCCACTTGAACTTGCAGTAAAGCTCCTGTACTCTAGCAAGGTTTCGACAGTCCCTGGAGACTGATGCCCTCTAGTCTCTGCTTTGCTAGGTCAGCCTCTAACCAGAAACTGATCCCATAAAAGAAAGAGGAGGAGCTAGGTCTAAATAAATAATGTGGCTTCACACTGAGCTCTTTGATGGGCACTGCTTGGAAAAGAGCACATAAGCAGGAAACTAAGGAAAAAGGAAACTACTCAGGAACAAGTTTGAGCCTTATAAAGGGAGTGGAGGAAACACAATTTAGACGTAAAACTGAGACAGATCACTGTCAAGTGCCACAAAAGTTTGACATGGATCCTTACATATCCCTAAGCCCTTCTGGTGGGGAAGCAAGGTCGCCAGCCATCAGGAAAGGCTCATAGAGTAACACTCATGTCCCTTCTTATCCCTCACTGCCTGAGAGGCACCCCACACTTTATGCATCTAGTTTTTAGCAACAGGTCCAATAATCTCTCCCAAAAAATCTGTAGACTGAGGAACGTAAATATAATTTTAAGCCTAAAGGAGGCCCCATGAGGCTTATCTTTTCCAACATTTCTGTCAGTTTCAGAGGTAAAGACGCAAGTTTAGTAAGTTTGCAAATGACAGCCAATTGAGAGGGAGGGTTCAGTGTACTGGGAGAGAGAAAACACTTCATGAGTATCTTGACAGGCTAGAAATATAGGATAAAAATAATGTGATCAGAAACTTAATTCTTGTAGTTAGACAAAAAAAAAAAAAGTAAGTAAAATCAGGCAGTTAAATGGAAGTTGGGAAATTCTTGGTGTCCAGAAAGAAAATCTCAAGGGATGGTTTTCTGGAGAGTTTGATGTGCCAGTGTTGTTGTCACTGTGTGTGGTGGCCTCCCAGACTGATTCCTAGGTTCTCACGTGCAGTGAATAAAGAATTGGATGTGGTACCTGACAGAAAGGAGACAGCAGTGTGGGTATGTTCAGAGCGAACAGGCTCGCGCTGGTGAAAGGAAAATGGAACAAGGGCTGAGGGCTTAGGGTCTAGGGTGCTCCCATGGGGTCATTTAGAGCATGATTGAAAACATGACTGACAGGGTGCTGTCGTGTCACTTGTGTCCATAGTGCACGCACTTTCCATGGTTCATTCTGTCATAACTGGGTGCGTGAAAACCTTTGATGAGCTCCCAGTAAAGAAAGGTTGCTATGCCTCATGCAGGAGGATCTGGGACTCATAGGTCCTGGTTTAGGATTTTGAAATGATCTAGGGCAGGCTCAAGGAGACTTTGTGTTTCTTACCTCTGCCTCCAGATAGTAGAGTCTGGGACAAGGTGGAAAAGGTTTGGCCCTGGGAGTTACCTAAATTTAGGTGAGTGGACGGAAGAGGCTCCATAGCCCCAGCTGTGCTATCTACATTATCATGATGACTGATTTGTAAATGAATATAATACCAACATGCATTCAGGAGAGGATGATCAGAGCAGGGATAGTAATCTGGGAAGACCAGATAAATATAAGACTCATGAAAGAATATCAAAAGCCTTGAGATATTTATGCAGAAAAAGAGATGAGAGAAGCAGGGAAATCAGTTTCCAGTCCTTGACAACTGCTCCATGGAGGAAGGATTGAACTCCATGGAGACTGATTGAACAGGACTTCGGGGGAATGCAAGCAGAGGGAGTGAATCAGAACCCTCAGCTCCATGTAAGGAAGAGCTTGCTGAGAGCTGAAGCTACTCACAAATGAGTGGTGTTTATTTCCTGGTAGTGGACCTCACTATGGCGAGTATTCAACAAAGGTGAAATGGAAATTCGTACCCTACACTAAGACAAACCAGATTAGATGCAACCTAAATGCCCTGGAAACTTGAAGGTGGATGGTAAAAGTAAGCTTCTTTTCTGAAATAGTAAGAAATACAATATTAAAATAAAAGGAATGGCCAATTCCACTTGAGATTGAAGGGATGGTTATATTCAAGCTCCTTGATACCACCTGCTGCATGGATGGATTATACACATGAATTTAGAAGAATGTCAATATATACTGCCCATCACATCACTATACATTCTTCCTATTAGAATATGTTTGGAGCAGTGTTCATTTTCATTTTAGAAAGTTGTTACCAAGCCCACTTTTACTAAATTTGTTTCAAATTATTTGTGCCATAGTGTAACACACAGTAGTATAAAATCATAACAAAGTAGATCAATTCTATTATAAAAAGGCAATTATTCCTTTGTGAAAGTTAGAGGCTATGCTTAAAAAGAAGTTGAGTACTAATGTAGATTAATTACTGCTCTACTGACTCTTGAGTGTCTCGGGAGGTAAAATTAAAGATGAGTTTATATATGCTTGAGTTTAATATAGTTTGTAGGTCATATTGGTTCCAGATCCTGATGGTTTCTAAAACTGCTTCATCATCTAAAGCAATTCTGACCAGAGATGCACCTACTAGCAGCTATTCTATGATTTCTATCATAATGCAAAGTTTGAATAATATAATCCTTTCTATTGAAGAGAAATTTTTATTCTAGAATTTTTCAGAACTTTCTGGAACTATGATAAAGACTTACACAGCAGGAAGTGACACATTTATTCACTCATTGGTAAAATGGCATTTTGCAGTAAGCATTACATTGCTGGTTGGATATTCCTGCCCCAAAAGTGATGAATATATATATATATATATATATATATATATATATATATATTAGAACATTTAACTACTAATGGAAGACCCAGAATTCTTTTACCACTTTGGTATGGCAACTTAGACGATCATTGTTCTACTTACCTGGGTCCCTCTGTGACCCCAATTAACAGAGGACCCTGTTGACTCATGATGAACATATAGCATGAAAAAGAAAAAAAAAACCTTGTTAGGCTACCAAGACTACAGAGCTATTTGTTATGTGGCATAACCTAATCTTTCTTTACTGACACATAAAGATTGCATCTAAGAAGAGACTTTTTTGTCCTACACTTGGGTGTAAGGTTTTATTCTGCCACTCACCAGCTATATGACTTTGGCAGTTTACTCTCATCTTGTACATCCTTTTCATTGTATTTAAAATAGGAAGAGTTGACTCCCTACCTCACAGGACTCAACAAAATAATACATGTTTAACAGACAGCACAATATCTGAAAAATAAGTATCAGTTATTTTTATTCTGTTGTTATTCAGCAATTATGTATTCATCATAGTCAGGTGTCTGGAAATGTATAACGCCAGAGTATCAGGGTCATTGCATAATTCCCTGGAGTAGTGTCCAAGGCAGCCACAGTTTCCACCTTTAGAGAACTTAAATTCTAGCTGGAAGAGGAAACAATGAAAGAGAAAATAAGCCCAGAAGGACAAGCAGTGGGATAAACAGAAGATGGAAGTATAGTATCCCAGAACAGCCTGGTCCCAGGGTGTCCCTGGTCCCAGGGACTGAAGAAGAGAAGCATACATATCCAGAACTGCACAGAGGGTAACTGATTGGGGACTTACTGACAGAAATGTGGTCATGGGCAGCAGCAAAACCAAGGGGCCTGCTGCAATTTGGGCCAGAAGAGGGGAATGCAGTTATTGGTTAAGACAAAATGACTTTATCCAAGCCAGAAGGCAACTTACACTTCAACTAATGTGAAAGAGTTAGGCATAGTCCTGGTGACATGGGCCAGTGTAAAACTCCACATACCACTTTACCGGTATGGTCTTCTCAGAGCTAGGAAACTGTGCAGGAAAAACTGACCAGGGTGATTCTAAGCCAGTCACGGCAGTTATGACTCACAATGGCCACCATCCTGTCAAGCTGAATCCAGACAGCGGGGTTCTTTGGGAGCAAGTAGAAAAGACTTAACCCAGTCCAGGAGTGAGAGAAGGCAGAAATGACGGGTAAGAAGTTAAAAACCATTTGGTCAAGATATGGGGTGAAATCGAGGAGAAGGAAAGGAGGGGGCTTTCCGTAACCAATTGTTGCACGACAAGCCACCTAAATCTTTGGGTCTCGAAACAGTGATGAACTATTTCTCGTAGTTCTGAGAGCTGGCAGAGTAGCCGCAGTGCTTTGCTTGGTTTCAGCTGGATGTAAGGTTCTCCAGATGGCCCCAAAGTGGCCCTGTTCACACAGTTAGCCATCAAGTAGTTTAGTTGGTATCCTCAAGAGCTCCACACCCCAGATTTGGGGCTACTTCCAGCAAAGAGGCCGGGATCCAAAAACCAAAGATGGCAGTGGGAAATCTCTAAGATCCATCCTCCAGAGTTATACACATCACTTTAGCTGCTGGCTTTTGACCAAAGGAGATGTGCCGAGGAGCATGGCGGGGCAGAGGGGATGGTTGCGGCCATCTTTGAAAACACAACCTACTGTGAGGAAAATTTGAGGAACCTCCAGGTTCATTCAGAGAGATTGAAACTAGGATGCAAAGAGCCAGCCAATAAGGAGCAGTAGCAGAGAAGCTCAATATGGTGGTAGGTGACTGTTATTCCAGCATTCTGGGAGACTGAGGCAGGAGAATCATAAGCCATAAGTTCAAGCCCTGCCTGGAAAACTTTCAGACTTAGCAAGACCCTGTCTCAAAAAGAAAGAACAATGAGAGAGAGACACCCAGAGGGAGACAGAGAGAGAGGGAGAGATCTGACTGGGGATGACTGCAAAAAAGAAAAGAAAGAGGAGGGAGCAGGGGTCATGTCAGAGCAGCCTCTGTAAGTAGGGCCACAGGTCCCAAATTGTCAAGGACAGTTCCATTATACCCCTACCAGCAGAAGAGCACACCATCAGCAGTGCTCACTCTTAGCATAAAAATGTGACTGTGTGGACTGATAAGTTATGTGATCACCTATCTTGTTCTGGATTCCCCCAAGAAGATCCCTCAAGAATTGATTTTGACACAAAAATTTGACCTGGGAGGTACTCCCACAAAACACAAGTAGGGGAGCTGAGAGATGAGAGCAGGAGGGGAAGGGGGCACTACCATGCTGTCACCATCGTAGATGCCCAGAGTACAGTCCTGGGGGACAGTGCAGATGGGACCTCAGCGGGTCTCAGTGGATGCACCAGAAAGCCAGGGAATCCTTCCACTTCCTTCCCACCCCACACTGCAGGGAGCTGGACCCAAGCCACTTTGGGCTGGCCCTCTACTCATCCCTACATGTTCCAAGACTTGAGGAGCAAGCCGAGGACAAAATTCCAGTCCACGCTATTGACAGAGGTGAGTTCAGGGCACTGACACATCCGCCATGTTTGTAGATTTATTTATACAGCTTATTACTGTTTTCTTGGGAATGAAAGAAAATAGAAGAACCATTTTTTTTTTTTATCAAGAGAGGAACCTGATCAGATTGGCACCATAGATGAACAACACCATCTGGAGAATGGAAAATGCATAACAGGGAGGGAGAGGCTGCAGGGGGCCAGATTAGGGTTGCTATGGTAATAACGGGGTTACACGTTGTAATGCACAGGGCCACAGGGAGGTGAAGAGGACCTGTGGTGATTTTGTCTGTGGTGATCTAGCTCCCTGCATGACGGAGACTAATAGCTACACAGGCAGGTGTAGTCAGAATCTGTCTCATAACCCTTTCCTCCAGCGCGCTGTCCTTCTGGAATGGAACGCTCGGGCCCTTAAGGGGCCTTCACTACCCCTTGCTTCTTTCCATAAGATGGGGACCAGGTACAGGGAAGACAGAAGCGAACGGGTAGCAAGACGCTGTAGCTTAGGTGTTCTTACAACATCGTGGACAGGGAGTAACCTGGCTTCACCTGGCCACTGAGTTTGTGCAGGTGACAGGTGGCTCCAGCCCAGCGTCCTGTGTCTGCCTGGCCACTAGCAGCAATTCTGGCCTTGAAGCTGAAGCCTGTGGCTGGCGAGCATGACATGGAGCATGTGGCCCTGCTTCCTTCGCATCCTGCTGTCCCCTAAGCTCTCACTAGAGATGGACCTGAAAGTCTCTGTCCCATCCTCTTCATCTCTGTGTAGTCTTCTTGCCTGGGCAGGGGACTTTGCTTCTACTTCCTGTATCAGCTATTGATCAGGGAGGAAAGAGGGAAGGGGAGAAGGGATGGAAAAAGAACTACCTAACAAACAACGGACACTTCAGTGGTTCCATTGCTGCTCTGAGGGTCACTGAAGGTTGGGTGACCCTGCTGTAACTGTCTGCTCCTTGTCCTGGGACCAGGGCTAGCCTGGCCGCACTCTTCCCTCACCACTGCCAGCCCTGAGACTGCAAACCCACTTGGATGAGCCTTTGTGAGCCTTGGTCTCATCATACCCACCAATGTCCCAATATGCAAAATAAGTCACGTGGCCAAATCCAGAGTCAGG